>WNGS01157668.1:5967-34221 GCA_020271785.1 Procambarus virginalis
TGGTGTCCTCACGCTGGGATATTGGTCAACTTCTCTTCTACCACAGAGACGTGTAGTATAACTAACTATACTACTTTTCTCCGGGAGTTGTTGTCATTGCTACCCTGAACCAGGACTCTGTCACCCGAACCTCTCTATACAGCTCCTCATTTCGGAACGGCCGCGGGTTGCACCTCAAGGAAGGTGACGGTGGGGGTGGAAGGGAGCAAGGGAGGTGACAGTGAGGGTGGATGGGAACAAGGGAGATGACATTGGCGACAGAAGGAAGCAGGAGATTGACGGTGGGGGGTATATGGGACCAAGATGACGATGGGGTGGATGGGAACAAGGAAGGTGATGGTGGGGGTGGATGGAAACAAGGAGGTGACGATGGGGTTGGAAAGGACCAAGGGAAAAGGGTGGATGGGATCAAGGAAGGAGACGGTGGGAGTGGAAGGGCTTATAAGCCTGGGAATAAAAGGAGAGATTTCTCAACAAATTCAGGATGAAGTTGCGAGACGAAAACAATGGCTTGTGGATTATATTCAGGGAGAAATTAGGAAGAATAAGGAAGAATGGGAAAGTTAATGTACTCGGCTTGCAAATTAATTTGGCTTGAGTAAAAGCATGGCTTGGGAGAGTGAATTGGTGGGGCAAGAAGTAGCGAGTGTTGAAGGGGATCAACTGCCGGATTGGATCTTACAATTGTAATAAGAATCGACGTGTCCTAGTGCAGTTTTATAATGAAGAGTCAGTGGACATTAAAATGAAGCAAAAAATTTACTCAGAGGTAGCGAATGCTATTACAATGTGTTTATTGACAGATATATGACGAAACAATGAACCCACAAGGCAAGCCGATCTACAAGCCACCGGGACCCTACTTACCTTACTCGCCCACCATTCCTTCCCAAAATAACGCCTTCCCCAACTCAGCCCTCCCATCCCTTCCCTCCTGTTTCTACACCCCACAACTTCTCTGCCCTTTTCTCCCAATTCCACCTGCTTCTTCATACCCTTCAATGCTCTTTTGGGCCAACCCATACCCTACCCAAATTAACTTTCCCACCCCTCCCCCTCCTACCCGCAACAAACTCCCGAGACCCTCCCCCATTGCATCCAATCCCATCTGCTCCATCCAACCCTTCAATGCCTCCCTCCTCCCCTCCGCCCCCAAACCCCGCCCAACCCTCACCCCTCTTCTGCACCTCATCTCCCATATGACCTTCTCACCTCTTCACTGCCCACAAAATCGATTTTCTTCCCCTCATTCCATCCTCAGCCCCTATCTCCCTCTTCCTCCCTTCTATCTCAAACCCCACATCTATCCCTGATTTCTCTCTGACTATACAACCGCTTCCCCACTCACTCCCCCATGCTCCATTCTATCTTCTTCCTCCACCCACTCTCCTAATCCCCACCCCTTTTCTAATCCCCCCCCCCCACCTTTCAACCTCTATCTGACTCTGTCTCATTCTACCTTTCAACCCCTCCCTCCCCCTGTGCATTTCAAACCCTCCCTAACTTTCAGACCCATTATGCTCTTTCGACTCCCTAGCTGTAGAGAACCCATTCGCCCCCCAGACATCACCCAGACCACCCCCAGATCCAAAGAGAAAGGTTGATCTGTTACCAGAGTTTCCCATAACAGTCTCAAGGTTTGATACACCAATGATGATGGGGTATCCAATAAAGCAGAAGAGATAAAATAGAGTTAGTGAAGCAGATCCGGACATAATGGTAATAGTGTAAACTAAAATAAATGGCATGATCTCGGATGCAATCTTTCCAGGGAAGTACCAAGTGAAAATAAAAGAAAGGACACAGAAACAGGGAGGGGAGTGGCACTCCTAATAAAGCAGAAATGGAAGTTTGAAAACCTGGAAAATTGGGGTACTAATGAAAGCACAAGCTCCATACATCGGACTCTGACAACAGATGGGAAGAAGATTGTGGTCTTGATAATCTACAATCCCCCACCAAACAGTAGAAGGCCTAGGCAGGAGTATGATGACAGCAACAAGGCATGTGTAGATGAACTGCAGAGGGCGGCAACAACAACTCACAAAATGAGAGTGAAACTGCTGGTCACAAGGAACCTAAATCATGGAGAGATCAAATGGGAATCAAGGAATCCACATGGTGGGGAGGAAACGTGGAGTGCATAGTTAATAGACGTTATAGACAGAAATTTCCGAACACAGCATGTGAAGGAAGACACATAGAAAAGCAAAGGGAATACACCGAGACTATTAGACCTGATTTTCACCCAGAACGTATAAGACATCGAGAATTTGGAACATGTAATACCTCTAGGAGCCAGTGACCATTGTGTCTTAGTCTTTGACTACATGATGGGAACTCAAAATTGTTACCACGGAACTAGAGATCTGGGAAAGGAGAGTTGACTGCAAGAAAGGGGATTACAGAAGGATAAGGGAATAACCTGGGAGAAGTGCAGTGGGACTAAGAAATTGGCGGAAAAACAGTCCAAGATATGATGACCTAGAAAATCAATTTTAATAAACAGTGTCAGGAAGCAAAAATAGAAGCAGTAGGGAGTGGAGGAGTAGGGAGTGATACAGAAGACTAAGGACAGAGGATAACTGGATTAGATGCAACAGAGCAAGGAACGATTACATTAACATAAGAAGAGTATCGGAAAGAAATTATGAGAACGATATTGCGACCAAAGCGAAACAACAACCTAAATTTCTACATAAGAAGGAAAATGTATATAATTTCTACATAAGAAGGAAAAAATATTACTGACACGCATCGCCTGCAAAGTACTTGGGGCCCATGATGGAGCCCCCACCCTAAGAAACACATAAGGAAACTGGACAAGGTTCAGAAGTTTGCGACAAGGTTCGTTCCAGAGTTATGAGGGATTGGGTATGAAGAGCGCCTAAAAGAACCGAACCCGACGACACTAGAAAAAAGAAGAGAGAGGGGGGATATGATAGAAACATAAAATACTTAGGGGGATTGACAGAGTGGCAATAGAAAAAATGTTCAAACTCAATGCTAACAGTCAAGGGTACATGTGTGGAAGCAGGAAACCGAGATGAGTCAGAGATGTTTGCAAGTTTTCTTTTAGCGTGCAAGTAGTGGAAAAATGGAATGAACTTAAATAGTAGGTTGTGGAAGCAAACTCTATTCATAATTTTAAAACTAAATATGATAGGGAAATAGGTCAAGAGTCAATTTTATAAACAACCGGTGTCTAGAAAGGCGGGATCCAAGAGTCAATGCTCGATTTTTCAGAAAACAAAAAGATGAGTACAAATAGGTAAGTACATGGCTGGGGCCTCGCGCCTGAGTGAACAGCGCTCGGGAGGTCGTAGTCCTAATAGCCTGGGTTCGATTCCAGGCCGAGGCATAAACAAATGGCCATTTCTTTCACCCTGATTTCCTATTCACCTAGCAGTAAATAGGTACCTGGGAGTTAGACAGCTGCTACAGACTGCTTCTTGGGAATGAGTGTTTTATAAATATTTGCCGTAGATATAATAGAGGAAAAATACATTGGTTAGAGAGGCGGGTAGAAGAAACATGGTGTAAGGAACAAGAGGCCAGACACAGAATACAAAGTCCTCCATGAAATGGACAGTGAGAAATATTTAAGTTCTGATATAACTCTGAACCTATTCCCTGAAGCCCATATCAAATGAAAATCATCAGCGGTGGATGTGAAGCTGGCTAATATCAGAACTGATTTTAGAAACCTATAAAAGGAAACATTTATCGCCTTGTGCATTACATTTGTGGGCCAAATCCTGGAGTATACGGAAACAGAATGGAGTCCGTATCTTGTCAAGCATAAACTAAGCTGGAGAAGGTTCAATGATATGCTACCAGACTAGTCCCAGAACAAAGAGGAATGAGTTACGAGGAAAGCCTATGTAAACTGGGCCTTATGCCGATGGAAGATAGAAGAGTTCTGGGAGGCAAGATAACCACATAAAAAAAAAATTCCAGCGAAATTGATAGGGTAGATAAGGAAAGATTATTAAGCAACTGTGGTAATTGAACAAGGGAACACAGGTGGTAACTGAGTACCCCGATGAGCCACAAAAACAATAGACACAACTCGTTATGTGTCAAGAGTAGTTTTTATATGGAATGCATTAGACGTGATCTACAGTTTGAAATGTAAATAATATAGAAGTCAGTAGGCTTAGGAACCTGAACATCAGTTGACTGATGTTTGAGAAGCGCGACCAAAGAGCCGAAGCTCTACACCCGCAAACACAAGTAGCTGAGAACACACACACACACACACACACACACACACACACACACACAGGGCTGTTTAACACAAGGGGCACACGCACTAGGGGACACAGGTGGAAACTGAGTGCCCAAATGAGCCACAGAGATATTAGAAAGAACTTTTTTAGTGTCAGAGTGGTTGACAAATGGAATGCATTAGGAAGCGATGTGGTGGAGGCTGACTCCATACACAGTTTCAAGTGTAGATATGATAGAGCCCATTAGGCTCAGGAAACTGTACACCTGTTGATTGACGGTTGAGAGGCGGGACCAAAGAGCCAGAGCTCAACCCCTGCAAGCACAACTAGGTGAGTACAACTAGGTGAGTACACACACACACACACACACACACACACACACACACACACACACACACACACACACACACACACACACACACACACACACACACACACCGGCGTTCAGGAACCTGTGTAAGGAATCATTCAGAATCTTGTACACCACATATGTAAGACCAATCCTGGAGTACGCGGCCCCAGCATGGAGCCGGTACCTTGTCAAGCACATGACGAAGCTGGAAAAAGTCCAAAGGTATGCTACTAGACTAGTCCCAGAACTAAGAGGCACGAGTTATGAGGAAAGGCTGCGGGAAATGCAACTTACGACACTGGAAGACAGAAGAGTAAGGGGGGACATGATCACAACCTACAAAATCCTCAGGGGAATTGACCGGGTAAACAAGAATGAACTATTCAACACTGGAGGGGCGCGAACAAGGGGACACAGGTGGAAGCTGAGTACCCAAATGAGCCACAGAGACATTAGAAAGAACTTTTTCAGTGTCAGAGTAGTTAGTAAATGGAATGCACTAGGAAGTGATGTGGTGGAGGCTGACTCCATACACAGTTTCAAATGTAGATATGATAGAGCCCAGTAGGCTCAGGAATCTGTACACCAGTTGATTGACAGTTGAGAGGCGGGACCAAAGAGCCAAAGCTCAACCCCTGCAAGCACAATTAGGTGAGTACACCCCCACACCCACACCTACCTACCTACCTGAGGACCAAATAAAGAATATTGTGGGGAGGAGCCTATGCCACGCTTTCTAACTTCAGAATTGCTTTTAAATACATGGATGGCGATATACTAAAGAAATTGTTCACGACTTTTGTTAGGCCAAAGCTAGAATATGCAGCAGTTGTGTGGTGCCCATATCTTAAGAAGCACATCAACAAACTGGAAAAGATGCAAAGACATGCTACTAAGTGGCTCCCAGAACTGAAGGGCAAGAGCTACGAGGAGAGGTTAGAGGTATTAAATATGCCAAAACTAGAAGACAGAAGAAAGAGGTGATATGATCACTACATACAAAATAGTAACAGGAATTGATAAAATAGATAGAGCAGATTTCCTGATGCCTGGAACTTTAAGAACAAGAGGTCATAGATTTAAACTAGCTAAACACAGATGCCGAAGAAATATATGAAAATTCACTTTCACAAACAGAGTGGTAGACAGTTGGAACAAGTTAGGTGAGGTGGTGGTGGTGGCTCAGCTCATTGGTGCCGTGAGGGGTGCTTAGTGGGGGTTGCTTGAGTGTGATGCTCCTTGGGACAGTCCTCTGTCCTTTTATAGCCTTGTGCTCCTGCTGCCGTCCTCTCCAATTGTGCTGAGCGCCTTTTCCATTTCCTTCTGTTTCGTTTTTCTCCCCCCTCTTCTCCTATCTGCTTGCCATTTCCGGCCGACCTTTTGCTTGTTTTGGTACTTTCTTTGGACTTCTTCTATTTTGACGCCCGGGTGCTTGAGGAGGCATACTCTTGCACCCGTAGAACTGTAGTACCCAACGTCGAGAGCGAGGGGAACCTTTTACTGTCAATCCCCCTTTCGTCTCTGAACCCGATCTCGACGGACTGTCGGCTCTTAAGGTGGCATTTGTGGGGCGTATACTCACGACGCACCCCTAGGAGGCCCCGACATGATCGGCGATAGATTCTTGTTGGGTGTCCTGCCTCTAATTGTGGCTCCATGGTGGGTGTGGGGGTACATTCATGAATGAATATTTTTTCTCATAGCGATCATGTTTACTGGTTCTACTGTTTTTCCTTTACCTTCTCAGGCTTGTGGGGTGGGCGACCAAGCCCCCAAGTCGGTCCGTGTTGGAAGACCGGGCTCTGTAGCCTCCACTGCATTGGGCCCAAACCTTGCTCCTCCTTTGGCCTCTTTGACTCCTCCCCTTGGCTCCCCTCCCTCCTCTGTGGTTGGGTCGAGCCCCAAGCCCCTAGTGGTGACTACCTCGTCCCCTGGCGTGGCTCTATCTCTCGTTGTAACTACTGCGCCTTTTAACCCCTCTCTCTGGGGGTTCTCAACGCCGTCCTCGTCACGGCCGCCCTCACTCAATTCCTTCCCGTTCTGATACCTATCAAGCCTTGTTTGGTCCCGCTTCGTGGGCCAAATATTTTGATCTCTCTCTTGATTTTGGGCCTACTGGCGATTTCTCCCGCCATCGACATCTCGTTGATTACGTGGATGCCTCTGTTACTTTCAACCCCACTCGTCTCGGTACACGTGTCGTTGCTGCTCATTCTCAGGATGCTGCTTCCCGCTTGGCTGCCTTATCCTGCCTTGGCAAGACCCCTATTCGGGTCTCAAAGAACGCTCAGTTGAATGCCAGTGTTGGCACTATTCTCTTCCCGCCCCATGTTGCAACCGGTGATCGGAATCTGCAGGACTGCCACGATGACATTCGGCATATCCTTGATGCCCAAGGCCATTCTGTCCTCCAGGTTGACTCGTTTACTCGTCCCCCTCGTGGTCGTCGCCGTCAGCCCCTTCGAGTTGTGAAGATCACCTTTGATGGTAGGACCCTTCCATCCTCTGTAATTCTTGCTGGTGCCAGGTGCTCTGTCCAGGAGTATATTCCTTCTCCTCAGCTTTGTAACAAGTGCTGGAGGTTTGGGCATGGTGCCCTCCGCTGCTCTGGGACTGTCTCTCTCTCTCCTTTGTGTGGGGGTGAAGGTCACTCTAAGTCAGAGTGCACTTCTCCCCAAGCTCGCTGCCTCAACTGCGGTGAGGCCCATTCTACATTCTCCTGTGCCTGTATCCATTGCAAGCTTGAGGCAGCCGTCCTCAACTTGAACACCAGGAGCGTTTATCTTTTCCTGAGGCGAGGCACCAGGTTCGTCGGCTCCCGCCTTATGCTAACGTCTTTTATGCTCGCGTGTTGCGCTCTTTCTCTCCTCGTCCTTCCCACCTTCCTCAGACTCACAACCGTTTCCAGGCCTTGGACCTGATATGCCCACTGCCCCTTCCTCTGTTCCTTTGAGTTCTGTCTTGAAGGGTTCCCCTCTTGGTCCACTGTCTGGAGTTCCCTTTCTTTTCTGCCCGTCTGTCGTGTACCTGTGTCTTCTTCCTCGTCTCCCTCCGATCCTCCTTCCCATCCTTCTCCTCCATCTATTGTCTCTCCCCGCCGCCTGTCGGTGCAGGCTGATGTCCATCGCTCTCCTACCGGCCGTCATGTGTGCTCTCGTTCAGCTTCTCTCCATGAGACGCTGGAATCCATTGCCCGGTACGTAGTTGCGGGAGACCCGGTCTCTTTAAGTCAGATGCTTAAGCGGCTCCTCTCCTTCCTCCTCCCCAGCAGGTAAGAAGGCTTCGCTTTCTTCCTCGGCCCCTACTACTGGCTCTATTGCTCCTTCCCCTCCCATTTCAGTGGTTGCTGCACCCCTGTTCCTGCTATGGAGGTTTCTTTGCCCCTGCTTCCCTTTCGGATGCTGCCCTTGCTGAGGTGCACTCCCCTCTTTCTACTCCCCTCTTCATGCTGCTGTCCTTGACTACTCCTCTCCGTTGTCTCCTCTCTTCTCCTCCTCCTCCGGACCCCGCCGCCAACTTCTGGTCTGTTCTCCCACTTCCTTCCCTCCGTCTTTGCTCAGTTTACCCATGCCCCCTAACCCTGACACTGCTGATCCCGACCCTGATATTCTTTAACGTGCTATGTTGCTCTTTCGCGTTTGTTTCTTCCTTGTTCTCTGTTGTTGTCCTTTCTCTTCTCATCGATGTCTATTCTTCAATGGAACGTTCGAGGTTATTACGCCAATTTCCTCGAACTACAACTTCTGATTTCACGGTTTTCGCCCCTTTGTGTCTGTCTCCAGGAGCTGATGCTTGGTGCTCGTCCTGGTCGTTTTCATGGCTATTCCTTTCTCTCGCCCCCCCCCCCAGCGTTGCTGGGGCTCCTAATTCTTCTGCTCTCTTGATTCGCGCTGATGTTCCCTTTGTTCCTTTACTTTTTCCTTCGCCTCTCCATTGTTCTGCTGCTCGTATCTTTGTGGGGAAATGGTACACAGTTTGTTCCATTTATCTCCCCCGAGTGTCCCGCTTTCTCTCCCTGATTTGAAACACCTACTGGACTCCTTGCATATCCTGTGCTCCTGCTGGATGATTTCAATTGTTGTCATTCTCATTAGGGTGATGTTCTGACGAATACCCGAGGTCGCCTTCCTGAGCCATTTCTCCTCTCATTCTTCCTGTCTCTTCTGAATTCTGGTGAGCCCACTCATTGGACTCTCGGACTCGCACCCTTTCCTGTCTTTATCTTTCTCTCTGCTCTTCCTCTCTTACTTAGATTTCACGTGGCAGGTTCTTGATGACCTCCATGGCAGTGATCATTTCCCATCCTTGTTTCCTTTTCTCTTTTCGCCCTTCCCTCTCCTTCCCTAGGTGGCAGTTTGCTAAAGCGGACTGGAACCTATTTACCCTCAGTGCTGCTCTCTCTGACCTCTCCTTCTGCCTCTCCCTTGTGCTCTCCTCCTTTTTCATGACACTGTCTTCGACGCTGCCCTCCGCTCTATTCTTCGCTCTTCCTCTCGGGGTCTATGGAAGTGCGTTCCTGGTGGAATGCGGACTGTGCTCGGGCTGTCCACTGTAAGCGTGCAGCCTGGAAGAGGCACCGCCGTCGGCAGACGACCGATTCTTTTCTTTTCTTTCGGAAAGCGAGTGTGGTGGCCCGTAGGGCCATCCGTATGGCTAAACGTGAATGTTGGGCTTCTTATGTCTCCACAATTACGTCCGAAACTCCCCTGCCACAGATATGGAAGCGTATCCGCAAGATAGCGGGGTAAGTTCGTTTCCCGATGTTTCCCCGGTCCTTCACCTCCATGGTACTCTTGTGGCGGACCCGTTGCAGGCCATACCGAACTGGGTTCCCATTTTCTTCTGTTAGCTCTGGTCTTCATTTTCCCCAATCTTTCCTTCTTCGTAAACCTGTCCTGAGTCTCGTCCTTTAGATTTCTGCACTCGTCTTCGACTTTCCTATAACGATCCCTTCTCTCTCTCTGAACTTCGTTCTGCCCTGGCCCTCTGCGGTTCTACGGCGGCGGGCTCCGATGGTATTCATTATGAGATGCTTCGCCATCTCCTCCGTGCACGTCTCAGTATTTACTGAGTCTGTATAATCGGATCTGGGAGTCGTCGTCAGTCCCTGAGGACTGGCTCGATGCCGTTGTCCTCCCTGTTCGCAAACCAGAGTCTCTGGGAACTTCCCTAAGGACTTTCGCCCTATTGCCCTCACAAGTTGTCTGCAAACTCTTTGACGTATGGTTAACGTTCGTCTGATGTGGTTTCCTGGAACCCATCACCTCCTCTCCCCTTCTCAAATTGGTTTCCGCAAGTGCCGCAGCACGACAGATGTCCTGGTGAATATAGACCTTGGAGGTCTATATTCGTACTGCTTTTGCTGCGCGGACCTCCGTTGTTGCCGTCCTTTTTGACCTGGAAAAGGCTTACGAAACCACTTGCGACATCATAATCTATCCCAGCTTCATTCTTTTGGCCTTCGTGGTCATCTCCCTCTCTTTCTCCGCANGCTACTGCTATCACTAACGAGCGTCTCATTTCCACAGTGTGGAAGAATTAACCCGGAGAAGACACAGCAGCCGCCCAGGATGACAGTTATAATGTTACTAGCAGTACCTGCCAAGCGTTGCTGTGGCTCAGTCTGGGTAAGTGGAAAAGAAAGAAAAGAGAAAGTGCACGTTTCTAATATGTTTAATTTTACAATGCTTGTGGGTATACAATATTTTTTGTTGTTCCATTGTCTGTGGAGATAGAGATTATCTGGTTTGCCGACTCTAGAACACGCAAAATATAATTGTCCATGGGAGAAGCAATCAGTGTCTAGATATAAACTGCACAATTCTAAAGATTGGCCCTGAGCTTTGTTGATGGTGATTGCAAATGCCAAACAAATTGGAAATTACAATCTCTTAAATTGAAATGGCATATCTGTTGTAATCATAGTAATGTGACGAATGAGGACATCTTCACCTTTGAAATGGCCTGTCAAGATTGTTGCTTCTACGACGTCGCTGATTAATTTTTTTACTGCAAGCCACGTGGCGTTGCAAAGTTTTGGCTGGATGATATTTCACAAAATGATAATAGGCACGCCGATTTTCAATTGCCATACGTGTGATGGTATCCCTGGCAGATCGATTGAATTAAACAATTCTGTTGGATAATTAACCGCTTCATGTGCTTCCTCAACAGTGTCGACGAACTTGTATGTGCCTGCATCGCTCTGAAGTTCGTGCGCCGGATGCTTTGGAAATGTTGCACGTGGGAGTTTCGATGAATTGCATGTTCAATGGCAATTTCAAAGCCGAGGCCCCCTCCCCATCCGGACCGTTGGCGTCGTGAAGGGGCTTAGTAGACGGCTGCCGGAGTGTGATGCTCCGTGGGACAGTCCTCTGTCCTTTTGTGGCCTTGCACTCCTGCTGCTGTCTTCTCTAATTGTGCCGGATTGCTTTTCCTTTTCATTATGTTTCGTTTTTCTCACCCCTCTTCTCCTATCTGCTTGTCGTTTCCTGCCGACCTTTTGCTTGTTTTGGATTATTCCTTTGAACTTCTTCTATTTTGACGCCCGGGTGCTTGGGGAGGCACACTCTTGCACCCGTAGAACTGTAATACCCAAAGTCTCGAGCGAGGGAACCTTTTATTGTCAATCCCCCTTTCGTCGCTGAACTCGATCTCGATGGACTGACGGTTCTTAAGGTAGCGTTTGTGGGGCGTATACTCACGACGCACCCCTAGGGGGCCCCGGCATGATCGGCGATAGCTTCCTGTTGGGTGTCCTGCCTCTAATTGTGGCTCCATGGTGGGTATGGGGGCACATTCGTGGATGAATTTATCACTCTCCGTCCATATGTCGTTGAATGTTTCTGTTGTACCCTCTCGGGCTCGTGGGGTGGGCGACCAAGCCCCCGAATCGGCCTGTCTTGGAAGACCGGGCTCTGTAGCCTCCGCTGCATTGGGCCCCGACCTTGCTCCTCCTCTGACTTTCCTGACTTCTTCCCCCAGCTCCCCTCCCTCCTCTGTGGTTGGTCGAGCCTCAAGCCCCCAGTGGTGACCACTTCGTCCCCTGGTGCGGCTAAGTCTCTCGTTGTGACTACTGCGCCTTTTGTCCCCTCTCTCTCTGGGGTTCTCAACGGGGTTCTTCCTTCGCCTCTCCATTGTTCTGCTGCTCGTATCTTCGTGGGTAAATGGTACACAGTTTGTTCCATTCGTCTCCCCCCGAGTGTCCCACTTTCTCTTCCTGAATTCAAAACACCTACTGGACTCCTTGCCGGAGCCTGTGCTCCTGCTAGGTGATTTCAATTGTCGTCATTCTCTTTGGGGTGATGTTCTGACGAAAACCCGAGGTCGCCTTCTTGAGCCATTTCTCCTCTCTTCTTCCCTGTCTCTTCTAAATTCTGGTGAGCCCACTCATATGGACTCTCGGACTCTCAACCTTTCCTGTCTTGATCTTTCTCTCTGCTCTTCTTCTCTTTACTTAGATTTCATGTGGCAGGTTCTTGATGACCTCCATGGCAGTGACCATTTCCCCATCCTTGTTTCCTTTTTCTCTTTTCGTCCTTTCCTCTCCTTCCCTAGGTGGCAGTTTGCTTAAGCGGACTGGAACCTATTTACCCTCAGTGCTGCTCTCTCTGACCTCTCCCTTCTGCCTCTCCCTCGCGCTCTCCTCCTTTTTCATGACACTGTCTTCGATGCTGCCCTCCGCTCTATTCCTCGCTCTTCCTCTCGGGGTCTGCGGAAGTGCGTTCCCAGGTGGAATGCAGACTGTGCTCGAGCTGTCACCTGTAAGCGTGCAGCCTGGAAGAGGCACCGCCGTCGGCAGACGGCCGATTCTTTTCTTTTCTTTCGGAAAGCGAGTGCGGTGGCCTGTAGGGCTATCTGTACGGCTAAATGTGAATGTTGGGCTTCTTATGTCTCCACAATTACGTCCGAAACTCCCCTGCCACAGATCTGGAAGCGTATCCGCAAGATAGCGGGTAAGTTCGTTCCCGATGTTTCACCGGTCCTTTACCTCCGTGGTACTCTTGTGGCGGACCCATTGCAGGTTGCTACCGAACTGGGTTCCCACTTTTCTTCTGTTAGCTCTGGTCTTCATCTTCCCCAATCTTTCCTTCTTCGTAAACCTGTCCTTGAGTTTCGTCCTTTAGATTTCTGCACTCGTCTTAGACTTTCCTATAACGATCCCTTCTCTCTCTCTCATCTTCGTTCTGCCCTGGCCCTCTGCGGTTCTACGGCGGCGGGCTCCGATGGTATTCATTGAGATGCTTCGCCATCTCCCTCCGTGCACGTCTCGGTATTTACCGAGTCTGTATAATCGGACCTGGGAGTCGTCGTCAGTCCTTGAGGACTGACTCGATGCCGTTGTCCTCCCTGTTCGCAAACCAGGGTCTCTGGGAATTTCCCCTAAGGACTTTTGCCCTATTGCCCTCACAAGTTGTCTGCAAACTCTTTGAACGTATGGTTAACGTTCGTCTGATGTGGTTCGTGGAACACCATCACCTCCTCTCCCCTAGTCAATTTGGTTTCCGCAAGTGCCGTAGCACGACAGATGTCCTGGTGAACTTGGAGGTCTATATTCGTACTGCTTTTGCTGCGAGGACCTCCGTTGTTGCCGTCCTTTTTGACCTGGAAAAGGCTTACGACACCACTTGGCGATATCATATTCTATCCCAGCTTCATTCTTTTGGCCTTCGTGGTCATCTCCCTCTCTTTCTCCGCAGCTTCCTCTCTCGTCGTTCCTTTCGGTTGCGCCTTGGTACCGCTCTCTCTGCCTCTTTTCAGCAATACGAAGGTGTGCCCCAGGGTAGTGTTCTGAGCACTACTCTTTTTCTGTTTGCCCTCAATGGTCTTCTTTCCTCTCTTCCTTCTGGTGTCTTCTCCGCTCTCTATGTCGATGATCTTGCCCTTTGCTGTCAGGGTGATGATTCGCCTCTCCTTCAACGCCGGCTTCAACTTGCGATTAATGCCGTGACGTCTTGGGCCACTGATCATGGCTTCAAGTTCTCTACTTCTAAGACTTGTGCCATGTCTTTTACTTGGAAACGGGTCGTTCTTCGTCCCTCTTTGTTACTTTATGGTCATCCCCTTGAGTACAAAGATTCCGCGAAGCTTTTGGGGTTATTCCTTGACACTCGTTTGTCTTGGTCTCCCCATATCTCTTACCTCCGTGTTGAGTGCTCTAAGGCCCTTACCCTCCTTCGAGTATTGTCCCATACTTCTTGGGGAGCGGATAGGCGCACTCTCCTTGCTTTGCATTCCTCTCTCGTCCTGTCTAAGCTCGATTATGGTTGCCCTGCTTACTCGTCTGTTTCTCCTTCTGCTCTTCGCCGTTGATGCTTTGCACCATACTGGGCTGCGCCTCAGTTCTGGTGCCTTTCGTTCGACTCCCGTCCTTAGCTTGTATGTTGACACTGGCTTCCTGTCTCTCCAGGACCGCCGTGATCGCTACTGTCTTCGCTATCTTGCGCGGTCCTTACAACATCCTTCCTCTCGCCTCTGTCGTGCTTTAACTTTTACCCCTCCTGCGGTTCCTGTTCCTCTTCACCACCTCCCTCTTTCTGTCCGGTTATCTCGCTTACAGGATTCTCTTTCCGTTCGTGTTTCTAATGTTTCTCCTCGTGTTGTTCCTTCTTTGCCCCCGTGGAGAGTCCCCCTTCCGCAGTTTTGTACATCCTTGACCCGCGTCACTAAAGCTTTTACCCCTCCTACGGTTTCTAAAACGCCTT
This sequence comes from Procambarus virginalis, assembly GCA_020271785.1. Lineage (NCBI taxonomy): Eukaryota > Metazoa > Arthropoda > Malacostraca > Decapoda > Cambaridae > Procambarus > Procambarus virginalis. The sequence goes on from WNGS01157668.1 coordinate 20,256, forward strand.
TTCCTTGAGCACTTTTCTTCTCACTCCCGCTCCGTTTCTGTCTTCACCGATGGTCTAAGTCTGCGGACGGTGTTGGCTACTCTGTTTTTTTCCTGATGCGCACTTATATGTGTCGCTTACCTCCGGAGACTAGCATCTTTACAGCGGAGCTTATGCTATTCTCTATGCTCTTCGTCTCCTGCTTTCTCGTTTGTCAGTCTTCCTTTGTGGTTGTTGTTGACTCTCGTAGTGCCCTCATGGCTCTCGGGTCTTTTAATCCGTTCATCCAGTAGTTGTCGAGATCCAGCATTGGCTGTTTCTTGTTCACAGTAAGTTTAAGTCGTTGGTTTGTTGGGTTCCCAGCCATATTGGTGTGTCTTTAAATGAGCGTGCGGATGCTGCCGCCAAGGAAGCTGTCCGCTCTTGTCCCATCTCTCGTAAAGGATTCCTTATTCCAACTTTTACCCGGTTATCCATTCCTCCATCCTTACCCTTGGCAGGCTTCTTGGTCGTCTGTTACTGGTAACAAACTCCGTACCTAAATGTTTGTGTTTCCTCGTGGCCGCCTCCTACCACCGTAACCGCGATGGGAACTGCTCTGGCGAGGTTGCATATTGGCCATACTCGCTTAACCCATGGTCACTTGATGGAGCGCCGCCCTGCTCCTTATGTCCTAATTGCATTGTCCTCTTACGGTCGTGCATGTCCTTCTTGAATGTCCTGACTTCCAGGACGAGCGTGTGTCTTGCTTTCCGACCGCCCCTCGCGGTCACTTGTCCCTCGATAGAATCTTGGTGANATATCTGGGAGTCGTCGTCAGTCCCTGAGGACTGGCTCGATGCCGTTGTCTTCCCTGTTCGCAAACCAGGGTCTCTGGAACATCCCCTAAGGACTTCGCCCTATTGCCCTCACAAGTTGTGTCTGCAAACTCTTTGAACGTATGGTTAACGTTCGTCTGATGTGGTTCCTGAACACCATCACCTCCTCTCCCCTTCTCAATTTGGTTTCCGCAAGTGCCGCAGCACGACAGATGTCCTGGTGAACTTGGAGGTCTATATTCGTACTGCTTTTGCTGCGAAGACCTCCGTTGTTGCCTTTTTTGACCTGGAAAAGGCTTACGACACCACTTGGCGATATCATATTCTATCCCAGCTTCATTCTTTTGGCCTTCGTGGTCATCTCCCTCTCTTTCTCCGCAGCTTCTCTCTCGTCGTTCCTTTCGGGTGCGGCTTGGTACCGCTCTCTCTGCCTCTTTTCAGCAATACGAAGGTGTGCCCCAGGGTAGTGTTCTGAGCACTACTCTTTTTCTGGTTGCCCTCAATGGTCTTCTTTCCTCTCTTCCTTCAGGTGTCTTCTCCGCTCTCTATGTCGATGATCTTACCTTTGCTGTCAGGGTGATGATTCGCCTCTCCTTCAACGCCGGCTTCAACTTGCGATTGATGCCGTGTCGTCTTGGGCCACCGATCATGGCTTCAAGTTCTCTACTACTAAGACTTGTGCCATGACTTTTACTCGGAAACGGGTTGTTCTTCGTCCCTCTTTGTCACTTTATGGTCATCCCCTTGAGGACAAAGATTCCGCGAAGCTTTTGGGGTTATTCCTTGACACTCGTTTGTCTTGGTCTCCCCATATCTCTTACCTCCGTGTTGAGTGCTCTAAGGCCCTTACCCTCCTTCGAGTATTGTCCCATACTTCTTGGGGAGTGGATAGGCGCACTCTCCTTGCTTTGCATTCCTCTCTCGTTCTGTCTAAGCTCGATTATGGTTGCCCTGCTTACTCGTCTACTTCTCCTTCTGCTCTTCGCTGTCTTAATGCTTTGCACCATACTGGGCTGCGCCTCAGTTCTGGTGCCTTTCGTTCGACTCCCATCCTTAGCTTGTATGGTGACACTGGCTTCCTGTCTCTCCAGGACCGCAGTGATCGGTACTGTCTTCGCTATCTTGCGCGGTCCTTACAACATCCTTCCTCTCGCCTCTGTAGTGCTTTAACTTTTACCCCTCCTGCGGTTCCTGTTCCTCTTCACCACTTCCCTCTTTCTGTCCGGTTATCTCGCTTGCAGGATTCTCTTTCCGTTCGTACTTCTAATGTTTCTCCTTGTGTTGTTCCTTCTTTGCCCCTGTGGAGAGTCCCCCTTCCAGAGTTTTGTACTTCCTTGACCCGCATCACTAAAGCTTTTACCCCTCCTACGGTTCTAAAACGCCTTTTCCTTGAGCACTTTTCTTCTCACTCCCGCTCCGTTTCTGTCTTCACCGATGGGTCTAAGTCTGCGGACGGTGTTGGCTACTCTGTTGTTTTTCCTGATTGCACTTATGTGTCGCTTACCTCCGGAGACTAGCATCTTCACAGCGGAGCTTTATGCTATTCTCTATGCTCTTCATCTCCTGCTTTCTCGTTGTCAGTCTTCCTTTGATGCTGTTATTGACTCTCGTAGTGTCCTCGTGGCTCTCGGGGCCTTTAATCAGGTTCATCCAGTGGTTGTCGAGATCCAGTATAGGCTGTTGTTCACAGTAAATTTAAGTCGTTTGAGTTTTGTTGGGTTCCCAGCCATATTGGTGTGTCTTTAAATGAGTGTGCGAATGCTGCCGCCAAGGAAGCTGTCCGCTCTTGTCCCATCTCTCGTAAAGGTAGCACATATTCCGACTTTTACCCAGTTATCCATTCCTCCATCCTTACCCATTGGCAGGCTTCTTGGTCGTCTGTTACTGGTAACAAACTCCGTACTCTTAAATGTTGTTTCCTCGTGGCCGTCCTCCTACCACCGCAACCGGCGATGCGAAACTGCTCTGGTGAGGTTGCGTATTGGCCATACTCGCTTAACCCACGGTCACTTGATGGAGCACCGCCCTGCTCCTTATTGTCCTAATTGCAATGTCCCTCTTATGGTCATGCATGTCCTTCTTGAATGTCCTGACTTCTGGGACGAGCGTGTGTCTTGCTTTCCGACCGCCCCTCACGGTCACCTGTCCCTCATTAGAATTCTTGGTGACTCGGATACTTTTGATATCGTTTGCCTTATGCGTTTTTGTTCTCGTATTGGCATCCTTGGTGATATTTAGCGCCCTCTGATTATTCCGCACATTTGATGGTGCTACATAGCCTTCCCGGTTTGGTGCATTCTTTTGATAATGATTTACTTGCCAGATTTTACGAGATACATGTTGAAACAGCTCAACGTCAGTGAGGTGGAAAAAAATGACTTCGTCAACTTCAAAGATTTTCGCGCGCACTCGACGGCACCAACCATCATTCACATTTATCAACTAGCCTCATATTTACATTGTAGTCAACGACACAATCAGGTTTATATATTGGGAACCGTGTTGCAAAGTTCAATTTGCCACTGTCCAACATGGCATCGATGTGAATAGTTGTCAACATATTCACCTCAGGTCTGTCCCTTCAGTGCACTGATAACAATTGTTCACACTTTCGCAGCTGGCAATCACCCATTGCAATATCAATGCCAATCACTGGCATTTCCCTCCTTTTTGCCTTGACAGTGTCACGCATTTGCCAGTGTTGTGGTCAAGGAGGAATCTGGTCAGCAAGGGGCTGGTATAGTAATTGTCCATGAACAGGATATGCCCCTTGTTCAGTAACGGTTCAATGAGTGTTTTCATGACACTGCCTGAGAACCCACGTGGATCTTGACATGGTATGTAAACGTCTGTACCTGAATACAGTATCATGTCCATGATAATACCAGTTTCGCAGTAACATTGCACGAAAAAATTCCGGTCCAAACCGGTGCCGCTTTGATGGAATGTACTGCTTGAACGCCAGTTGTTCGTTGAAGAGGACTAGCAATTCATAATCACGACATTCTGCCTGGAAAATAGTCACAGAACTTTCCTCTCATATCACTAAATATCTTCCTCACCTTCCACAGTCTGTCCTGTCTTCAATATCATTGTTCTCAAAGTGCAGGCACCTGAGAAGCAGCAGGAATCTATCACGTGACATGTAGCTGTTGAACACATGGGGATGGACCAAGGCTGTGTTTGCTCCAATAATCGTGGATCACATGTTTTTCCAAATGCTTCATCATGCACAATACTTAAAACACGTACATTTCCTCATTTGTCGTGTCTTCCCAACGTGTCATGAGAGAGGCAGGCAAAATGTCAGTCAATGAGGCTGTGAGCATATCTGTTCGTTTCTGCAATGAGATGGTCCATGAATTTCTGATCAAAATATTCCATAAAAGTCAATTTCAACCATATTACCAGTATAAGGGAATAAGGGTGTCACACCAACATCGGTACCATCAAATGTTGGGATTTGTGGGACAAAAGTCTCACAAGCCTCCCACACAAGTATACCAGTGGTTTTGGCGCCAACACCGTCACCACCAGCACGAGCCCCAAAAACACCGCTCCGTCGTCTAGTGCTAGAGCTGCATATAGGTATGTCAGGAGATGAGCGTGTTTTGCGTAGTATAGGCCTACCACGAACACCTGATGTCGAAGGAACACTGTTGTCTTTGTCTTCGGACCACGTGAAACGCTGCCACTTGCCTCGGCATATTGCTGAGGCAGTAAAACCCAGCTTAGCAACACCATCGCTGTGTGTAGTCGCTTTATTTTAATAATCTAAGCCGTTTAGATACGTGGCTTGTATTGAAGGTAATGTGGATACGCCTTTGTACAAAACATGCAGGACTTATTATTATGCGGAGGGCGCCTGACATCTGGGTGGACAGCGCTTCGGATTCGTAGTCTTAAGGTACCGGGTTCGATCCCCGTGGAGGCGGAGACAAAAGGGCAAAATATTTCTTTCACCCTGATGCCCCTGTTACATAGCAGTAAATAAGTACCTGGGAGTTAGACAGCTGCTACGGGCTGCTTCCCGAGTGTGTGTAGCAAAAAGGAGGCCTGGTCGACGAACGGGTCGCGGGGACGCTAAGCCCCGAAATCATCTCAAGATAACCTTGAGATCTTGAGATCCTGGGCTTTAGGCAATAACACCATGGGTTTGCTGTAAGTTTCTTTATCGTTTCATTAGATTTCCCTTGTTCTAGTTCAATAAGCCACATTTAATAGTAAATTCATCCCTCCTATTCATAACTAGGGATTCATATTCGGGGGAAATATATCTAATTGGCGGTTTCCTGTTTCACTGTCAATTTTTTTTTATTATTTTTTACATGCAAGCACGCGTATAAGTTACAATAAAAGCATAAATAAATATAGCATAGAACACAAGCACAAAGTACAAAGCACACATATTTACATGGACAAAGGAACAAATCAAGATAAGACCAGCCGGAAGGGCTGACCACAAAACACAAAAGCGCATACACAAAACACAAAAATATAAACACAGCGGAATATAAGCATAGGGAAAACACCAAAACAAAACGCACACATAACAAGCCTACCAACACCTCAAACACAGATGGAGAGGTATCAACACAAAACGATAAACATACAATAATAAAGATAAAAACAAGAAAAGAAACAGACCACCCATAACAAACTGGAGGCAAAACAAAATGGCAAAACATAAAGAGCATAAACCTTGGCTGGAACACGCCAACAGCCTGAAGGGCATGCAATATGACAAACAAGCGCACACGACATCCACAACCGGACAAACAAATGCTCAGGAACCGCACACCCACAAACGTTCCGTACAAAGAAACCCACAACACAAACCGGAGCACGCAGGAACCGGGAAGCATAACCCACCCCACCCACACACACCCTACCCGCACCCCACAGCCACGCACACAAAAGGATACACAAAATACAAAGAAATCATATGCGAGGAACACAGTCCTCAAGAGACATGAGCGTACTTTTCAGGGAAAAAATCGTAAGGATACTTCTTCTTATAAGCCTCCCAAATCAAATCCTCAAGGTCGGAAGGGTTACGGATCCCCCTCGTCCGAGGGGGTATCATAATCTCTGGAACATCCAGATCAGGCGGCAACGGCCAACGCTTAAGGTCACTGACGCTAGTTGCATAATGAGGCCGGGGAGCGCCAACCACGCCCTGCGAGGAAGCAGACGACACCGAAGATGCGGACGAGGGTTACCGAGACTGCTTCGCCGTCGTACGCACAGGAGCAGGGGACGGTTGACGAGACGGTAGCACCTCCACTGAGACTGCAGGAGACATGGAAGAGACGGCCGGAAACGGAAGAGGCGGCAAGACCGCTGCCGTGGAAACGGGGAACGAGGAAGGGATCACAGAACCCCCGGAGCGAGCATTTTCATCAACACCATCACCAGGCCACCCCACTCACCACGAACCTCAGTAGGGGGAACCACCCCCCACGAAGAACCGGAGCCATCCGACGCAGTCAACTCACCTGAAGCAGGATCCGCGAACACCATACCAGAAGTGGAGGCCGAAACACCGGCACTGGTATCCTCAGGCATGCACCTTCGCCACCACCGTAGTATGCACCACAACCGGAGCCCCCCCCGCCATCACCGGAAGATCCACAATCGTCGAATTCGCCAACGTCAGCCCAAGCAGAAGAACGCCGGGAATGCTTAGGCTCTGGCCGCACATCATCAGACCCGGAGTCTGACCCAGAGCCACGCGCAACGCAAACCAGGTGAACCGATGCACGTCGTAGAACTGCAGCATCCTCAACCACATGGGGCACCAGGCCAGGCACAGGAGGAAGCGCCGGATCCACCCCAGCACTCAGCACAGCCGGAACAGACGGGGAGGGTGCAGGGACAGGGTCAGACGCAGCAGAGGACGAACTGGAAGACGGGGGATTCGAGCAGAAGGCAGTCGGCAGAACCCCAGGGACACCAGCCGGAGCAGGACGATCACCAGGCGATGACACAACAGCCATAATAGAGGCGACAATAACAGGGGGCGCATCAGGCGGCGCAACAGTTGACACAGGGGGGCACATCCGCGGCTGAAGAAACGTCCACATCCACCGAAGCCTTCTTCACAGGAAGTGGCGGAAAATCCTCCTCACTGAAGAGGTTCACGGGCGCAACGGCAGGCGCAGAACAGTCAGCAGCCTGATGGCCTAATAGGCCACAATGATAACATGTCCGAGGCTGGCGGGCGTAAAACACCCGAACGTTGTAACCCATAAGGCGCACAGAGGAAGGAATATCAGCCCGGAGCCTCATGCCCAGGGTGCGAATGTTAGTCCTCACACCCTTGAGTGGACAGGAAGACACCACGTTCACCCGCACACTAACCACTGCGCCAAACTGGCCGACGTACGCCGTAGCAGACCCTCCAGAAACTCCAAGGGAGCCCCATGCACACTCACGTAAGTGAGGGCACCACTCCGATCAGAGTGCCCGCACCATCCGGCAAGGGTAAGGTCCGCCCCTCGTATCGACAGAGAAAGTCTCGATACGCTAACTCCTCCGTGAACGTCACTATCACTAGCAAGAGAGAACTGGATAAGCACCTCCAAAGGATACCTGATCAACTAGGCTGTGACTCGTACGTCAGGCTGCGAGCAGCCGCGTCCAACAGCCTGGTTGATCAGTCCAGCAACCAGGAGGCCTGGTCGATGACCGGGCCGTGGGGACGCTAAGCCCCGGAAGCACCTCAAGGTATACTCAAGGTAAGGTATCGCTCGACGTGCCATTACCAACTCGACCCCGTAAATGGCTATCACAGGGACAGAAAGCAAGTCACATGCCAGCGCAATCTCCGGGTAACCAGCCTTCATAGAGAATTCGAGGCCCACAGACTGAACCCGGACGACAGGGGGAAGAGGTACCCCCATCGTGAACTCCACGTCAGCACAGGCAGGCAGAGACACACCTGCCCCCAACCGGCCAGACTGGCAAACAATCTTTCACTGTCAATTAGGGGGATTAATCAGGGTGGAGTGTATCGGGTGGTGGCAATGGAATGTTCTAGAGTTTCCTAGAGTTGCTGGTAGCTGATCAGGTACAATGCCTTGTATGTGTAACACGTAGGTAATCAAATACCGAGGTTACAAGATGTTGAACTAGGGAGGTTGCAGTTGTAACACTGGAGGAACTCTAGAATAGTTAACTATGGGCAGGATAATGGACGAGAGACATTTCCGTAGACCCCCGTTACATTGTCAACACTGCTTGTATCAGAGCCTATGTCACTGAAGCCTGAGAATGATTCATCACATGTAATATGACTAATTAAACTCACATCAGGGAATACACATGGTGATGGTGACTTCCGCGGTGTTGATCCAAGGCAGCAAGGTAGGCCGGGTGAGGAGCATGTATGGAACACACTCGTGACATTGTCCAGCTCCATGTCAACATCACTCGAGCTGGACGTCTGTGTTAGGTTCTTTTCGGGAATGTAGTCTAAATCATCATCCATTGCTCCATCATCATACAATACGTCCCGTATTTTTTCCTCTGAGAGTCGTTTTGCTGGACCGCGGCTGACTGTGGACCGGGAGCTCATAGATAATGCATCACAAGCATTCTACCTTGAACCTGAGGGTCGCAACCACCCTGAAGCATGCGACTTTTTTTTCAAAATAGTGGACGATCACTGGAGGCAGCAGCCATCCATTTCGTACTTGCTTCACCGTGTGCCACTTTTGAATCGCACCCTGAGGGTTCCCCCGGCCCTGGGGCATGCTGGGATTTTTTTTTCAAAATGGAGGACGATCACTGGAAGCCTCAGGCATCCATTTCGTACCCGCGTCACCATACACTATGCCTATGAGAGCGTTGAAGCACATTGCGCATCATTCATCGAGAGCCTTATGGCGCGTTGTGTGGTGCAGTGCAGTGCATAATCAACTGCTTGAGGCTCCCTGGCCTCTCAAACTGGAGAGCTCACGAGGGCACATCCGCTCTTTGCCTGGGGTACCACCCCATTGATCATCACTGATTCACATTCTGCACTGTCCAATCACTAGGTGTTTTTTTCTGCTCCCGCAATGCAATACTTCTTGGCTTCCTCCTACTTAAAGCTCTTCTCTCCCCGCCATGTGTGTTCTGTTAGAAATGCCTAAACAACATTCAAAACCAAATAAAAATCGTAATTTATCACCTACTGACAAATCGGGCTATCAATTATATGTACCAATCTTTTCCCTAGGCATCAGTATGTACCGATTAGGGTGATATAACTCTTACTGCTGTAATATGACCCTTAATTAGGGTGGGACCAATAACCCGAATTGTGTTGTTCATATATTTAATTTACTTGTATAATATCATATACTATATTCATTTATATTTTAACTCTAATCACTTTACCTTTGAGTTTTAATTGGTGTCACTAAGCAATCCAATGTTGACAAGGAAAGGCTAGCCTGAGATATTCCTACAGTGACCCTGATTATCACTCAAATTATTTGTGTGATTAGTTATATACAAGTTTGTGTGATTAGTTATATAAAAGCTATTTGCCAACCTTCATGGAGGTAGGATTTAGCCTGGTGACTGAAAATTTAACCATAGGCTACTACCATCAGTACTTGCTCACAATTTATGAACAAGTATCCAAGCTATATTAACAACACTATTATAAGCCCTGCAAATTACAGCCAAGCAGCCAGCATGGCTACTCCAGAAATAAAATTGAAAAGGACTTTAACAGGACTTAAGGGTCACTTAACAAGACAGTTTAATACATGCCAGGATCTGTCTCAACATTTTCCAGTTGAACATGTTGAACTGGAAACCTACTTTCAAGTAGCAACAAGCAAGTCAAACACCAGATAGGAAATTTATACTATGAACACTCACACACATTATTTACAGTCATACACTGTAGTACACACTCAGTTCTTCAGAAGTGAGTGATAATCAAAGAAGCAGTCCATGTACACAGCGCAATTTTGCACTCGATGCACTAGGTACACACAGATTATCGCTTCCTGTTTCTTCGTTCAGTGTTCTTGCAAACAATGCACTCACATATACCTTCGGCTTTAGTTCCTGTAGGTAGTATATAGCCTACCTTGTGAAGTGTAAGGAAGTCTGGAAAAGATCTAGGAGAAGATAAATGACAAAATTTGTTCCGATACAAAGCAATCGCAAATTTTTTGTCTGAAAACACTGAACACTTTACGCCCGTCCAAAGTCGATAATTTCGATCAACATTTGCAATGTTTTCAAAGTGTAGGCACCGTAGAAATATCAGGAACCTGTCTCATGACATGTACTTGATCACTGGGTTTGGAACAGCGCAAAACTTGTTTCAATAATTCTGTATTAGATGATTCACAGAATGTTTCTTAAGCAGACACGGAGCTAAGAACGCGTACAACTCAGCCACAGTGGTGTCTTTTCATCGTGTCATACGTGAAGCAGGTAATAAGCCACCTGCAATAAGTTGCCATAGCAATGCATACTTGTTGGTTTCATCAGCAAGATGTTGCTTGATTATCTTATCAAAATAAGCCATAAAATATTCACTTTCACTCATATCTTCACCTGTATATGGGAACGTGGGTGCAACACTAACATCAGTATCATTAAATTTGTTTGTGAGGTACTACATTATCACAGTCCTCCCTTGCAAATTCACCCATGCTCTTTGTACTGGCACCACTACCACCATCGGCATAGTAACACCACCATTGAAGCTACTAACACTGTTCATCTCTGATACTTGTATCAGAAACAGCATCATTGAACAGAGAAAACGATTCATCTATAGTATCACTTTATTAGAAAAATGGAGACGACACAAGTGGTGATAACAATGGCGAGTGTGATGGCCTGGGAGGCCGCAGCACACCTGGTACTCAGCCTCTACTGGATACACTCACTGTATCATCCTCATCCATGCTGTATCACTTGTATCCGACACTCGTATTAGGTCTTTAGTGTGTCTCACTTCATCGATATCACTACTCTTCTTCAAACAATAAGGTCTGAATTTCACCGTCAGAGAGAGATCTTTCAACACCACGTCTGACCAGGGATTGGGAGCAAGAGGTGCATGTGACACCCGTCGTTCCTCACTCAGAACTGAGCCAGCCAGCAGCCCTAGGGCATGCATGAAATTTTTTTGAACAAGGCTGCCTCTCACTAGAGGTCCCTGGCATCCATCTTTTACCGAACAAACCGTGTGAGTGTTTTGAGTCCTATGATATCCTACCATTCGTTATATGTTGGGGGGGGGGGAGTGCACCAGTATACCCCATGTTATGTCGGGTGGCGCAGTGCAGTGGTTAAGGAGATGTGTCCTTTTAATACACTATGTATCTAGTTTATTGCATGTTGTTCCCGAGATTTTGATTGGGTGATACTTTCAGATTTCACTTAGTTCTGTATTTCAAAATTACTATTTGATTGTGGAAATTGAATGATTGTGAACTACAAGTTTATTTACAACTTGCTTGTTATGAGATTGCATTGTTTAGTTGAGACTATCATGTGCATTACTTATGTCGTTTTTCACTTATGTACTGTCAGTATGTGCATATCTTTATCTTATTATTATGACATGATACAACTGAACTATTTTAATTTTTTTGTATATTTTAGATTTGTATCTTTCATACATTTCACCAGTTTGTATCATTAGTTTTGTGTACTTATAAAGTTCATTGTCAACAATTACTATATTAAATCTTTGTTTTGTGCCAGTTCTAAATGCTGTAATTACTTAAGAAAAAATACAATTAATATTCAATTAATTTCATTTTTTTCTCAGAGATGGAGGGATGTTATGATCCAGGTATTTAACTGGTTCCTATCTATATAAATTATACAGCGTATGTTTTAAATATCGGGGAATTAAATTATTCTGGTATTAACAGTTATCAATATTAGGATATATTTCATCTAGTCAATTGTATTCCAGTATCTTTTGTTGTAGTATGTCATTATTATATACTAGGTCATTATACTTGTTTTAGAATACACTATTGTATTATACAGCTACAAGAGTGAGGGAGTGGTACATTCACCTGTGCTGGAGAAGATTGGTTTGTTTGAGTCAGATGTATTCACTGTGTTTATCGAATTTATAATATTTCAGAGTTACAGAACTATTATGTACCTATATTGTTCCTGAATAATTAGGTATTTTTCCATGCATTTATTAGGAGTTGGAAGTACTTTTATTGAGTGAGGAAGTACTTTTATTGAGTGAAGAAGTGTGGCTTATGTGTCGTAAGTACGGGGGGGGGGGGGGTTGGCTACAGTGTGGGAGGAAGATTGTGGACTGCCACTCTGAGCGAATGTTAATTAATCAAGATGTGGACAGGTTTTGGGAAGGACTGGATGTACCAGCTGAAAGTTAAGTAGTATTTTGTTGTGGTTTTGTTTGTCTGCATTGAGTCTGTGATTCAAGTGATTTATTATTGTTATATATATCAGTGGTTAATTATTCATGTGATTGATTATTACAATGATGCCCCATTGAGCTATTCTTCACATGTTGCAGAGTGGTCTTTGAGCCCATAACCAGCTTAAGTGTGATTAAATGTTTATAGTTTTATTTGATTTAATTTGCATTTGTTTACATCCAATGTAATTTACTGGTCGAATAGGTAGTCTTATTTACCGAATGTGAATTAATTTAGAACAGGTCTAAAAGAGTTAATACTACTCCGTTTCTACAAGCATAATTAATAGCATAATGTCAAAACCCTCCACCGCCACTCCTCCATTGTTATCCCTCCACTGTCAACCAACCACTGCCATCCCTCCACTGTCAACCAACCACTGCCATCCCTCCACTGTCAACCAACCACTGCCATCCCTCCACTGTCAATCAACCACTGCCATCCCTCCATTGTCAACCACCACACTGCCATCCCTCCACTGTCAACCAACCACTGCCATCCCTCCATTGTCAACCAACCACTGCCATCCCTCCACTGTCAACCATCCACTGCCATCCCTCCATTGTCAACCAACCACTGCCATCCCTCCACTGTCAATCAACCACTGCAATAGAATCACTGCCACTCCTTCACAACGAACCCACCGCAACCACTCCATTACTTCCCCTCCAATGCAACCCCTCCACTGGGATTACATTCCACCAACGCCAGCACTTCGACTTCCACCGCCTATCACAACCACTACCCCCCCCCCCCCCCTCCACTACAATCCCTCCATCACCCCTTCACCTCTACCTATCCAATGCTACATCTCCACCGCCTCCACTCACATATACCTTCTGCTTTAGTTCCTGTAGGTGGTATGTAGTTTAGCTTGTGAAGTGTAAGGAAATTTTGAAAAGATCTAGGAAAAGATAAATGACAAATGTGTTTCTAATACAAAGCAATCGCAAATTGTTTGTCTATCACTGAACACTTTTCGTCCCTCCAAAGTCGACAATTTCGATCAACATTTGCAATGTTTTCAAAGTTTAGGCACCGTAGAAATATTAGGAACCTGTCTCGTGATCTGTACTTGTTGATCAATGCAACACAACTCCATCTCGCCTGTCCACTGCCACCCTACCACCAACGCCACCTAATCCCTCAAACATCATCCCTCCACTGCCACCACTCCACCACCCTGCCCCCCACCACAACCCCCCTAACGCTACCCTTTCTTCTTCTTACTACTTTGTTCTTCCTTCACCTTCCTCCTCCTCCCTTCCTTCCCCTTTCTCCTCTTCCTTCCTTCACCTTTCTCCTCTTCTTTCCCCTTCCTCCTCCTCCCTTCACCTTCCCTCTTCGTTCTTCCTTGCTTCACCTTCCTCTTCCTCCCTTCATTCCCCTCCTTCTCTTTCTTCCTCCCTTCCTTCAAAACTCCTTCTTTCTTTCTTTCTTTCTTCCTTCACCTCCTCCTTCTCCTCTTTCCTGCATTCATCCCTCCATTCCTTTAACATACTCCTCCTCTTTCCCTCCCCTTCCATGGCTTCCTATTCCTCTTTCCCTTCAGTCCTTCCTTCCTCTTCCTCATTAATTCCTTCTTTCATCCTCCTCCTTTTCCTCTCTTCACTCCTTCTATTCCTTCCTTCAGATTCCTCCTCCTCCTTTCCTCACTCCCCACTCTTCCTTCCTTCTCTCATCTTTATCCTTCTATCATCTTCATCCTTCTATCATCTTCATCCTTCTATCATCTTC
>WNGS01157668.1:41095-59146 GCA_020271785.1 Procambarus virginalis
GCACACAGGCACATGGGTAACATGTTATTGTAAAAGTGTAAAATAAAATGCTTAAAGGAAAAAATTTCAAGGTTAGGTCTGGAGAAATATCAGAATTTTTCTATGTTCAATTGTCTATGGAAATTTCAAAAATAAATTTCTATTATGCAAAATATACTACTAGAAACAATTATTTCTTTCTTCTCTGGAATTTGAATTTACCAATAACACTAGTAGATCACTTATATTCAAATCAATGACTGAGAAGCAGGAATGTTGAATCACACAAGAAAACTGTGGGCACGGAGTACTGGACCCAGCTCCAATATTTAACAAGTCACTGATGGACAATTCACAGGATATTATGGATATTATTTACGTTAACTTCATTAAAACGTAGTACACGATATATTATCTCGTGACCACTTAACTCAGGGCTGCAGGATTTACAATATAACAGTGGCCAATACCAAACGACGACGAGACGTGTGAAGAGGAACATGTGGGGCGTGTTTACATCTGGCTGGACAAGCAACGCTCCTAGCGGCGGTTGCACGAAGCTGGGGGACCCCACAGTAGCACGAAGTTGGAAGCACGAAGATAAATTTTGAGACGACGATATTGCGACGATAGTGGTGGAGAAAACAATAGGACGAAATTCACACAATTGGTTTAGCAGAGGCTGGCGGTGATGGTGAGAAGCGATGAGGTGTAGATGTGGCAGCGTGGCGTCGATGTGGCGACGTAGCGACACTATAAACAACAATCGTAGTCTATTTTTTCACAAATTCCTCTTGAATAACTTGTAGAACACCCCACAATTATCAATTGACGCTTGCGACGATGGCTGACGACGATTGCAATAGCTGGAACACTCCCAAAGCTTGATGCTGTCAGCTGTGGTGGCGGTGGTGGTGCTGCAGGTGGTTCCACGTGGCGCGCGATTTTCAAATACCTGGCGCGGGAATCTTCCCTTCCCACTGTTGAATTTGCGTTCAAACAGGAAAATATTGACCCTTACTTCTGATACGTTGGTCTGGAGTAGTGGTTGATGGCAGGACCCCGGTCTGACACAATATTTGACGCGTGGGTTGCAGGATGGTGGCGTATGGAGGCGGTGGCGTATGGAGGCGGTTGCACGAGGCGATGCTGGGTTAACTTGAATTTCCCAGAAAAAATTTCTAGGTCCCACTGCTGCTACCAGTATTCTTTGCCTCGTGTGGGGGTTGAATGTAGACACAGATGTTGGTTCGTTGATTTATTGGCTAAGGCAACAAGATATATATCTGGCCAGCCGAGGTCCTCACTACTGTCGGTCTGTGGAGCTGACTGACTACCGCAAGCATGGCTGGAGACTGTGAATGTGACATGACGTCAGAGGCCTACTCGGCTGTGATTGGTTATGTTCCAACTGGCGCGGAATTTGAATATAACACAGAACATGATGTAGCCTATGCCAAAATGAAAAGTCAACTCGGTACAACACCAGTATTGGCGGTGCCTGATTTTGATAAAGAGTGGGAAATACATACAGACACCAGTGGTATAGCTATTGGTGGATGTTTGATGCAAATTTTCACTTGATGCAATTCACAATATACCCCATCCAGTGGCCTATTTCAGTAGAAAGGTCAAGGGACCAGAGGTTCGTTATTCAGCCACGGATTGGGAGGCGCTCGCAGTGGTAGAGTCAGTTAGATATTTTGAACCTTATCTTTTTCATCGCCATTTTGTAATCTACACTGATAACTAAGCATTAACGCACATTTTTAAGAAACGTACAAAATGCCCACGGATGTCACGCTGGTCTCACGAATTGTCTGCACACTCATTCCAGATCCTTTACAAGCCTGTACCGTCACATGTAGTGCCGGATACTTCAAGCAGAAACATTGCTGCTGTTGACGTAAATGTAAATATCGAAAATATTTCCAGTGTCAAGATGAGAGAATTCCAAATGAATGAACCTAGGTAGAAAGATATTATTGAATATTTGGAAGGGGGAAATTATCCGTCCAAAAATCATAAATTGCCAATACACGAATTCGAGTTTAAGCAGGGAGTCCTATATTATGTAAATAGTCAGGCAGATAGAGCAGTATTCTAGCTAGTTATTCCAGATATATTAAGATCGGCAGCATTAAAGCTGGCACATGCATCTAAGGTTGCAGGTCACCCAGGTATCTTTAAAACTCAATTGAAAGCAAAGTCTCTTTTTATTTCCCGGGTATGTTGTCAGAAGTAATTAAGTACGTCAAGACTTGCTTCAATTGCCAGAGGAGAAAAGGTACCCTTAAATACAAGCCCCACTTCAGGATTTTCCATAGATTTGAGAACCGCTAGATCGAGTAGGGGCCGATTTAATTGATCTACATTGCAGCCATTCAGGCAATCGGCATGTGTTGGTATTAGTGGACCATCTGTCCAGATACACCACCTTGATAGCCATCCCTCAAAAGGATTCTCGTACTGTTGTCCGAGCATTTTTGAATAGCTTTGTAACTGTCTTTGGGCCTCCTAAAGTATTAGTTTCGGACCGAGGTCAGGAATTTAATGGGCATATATTTAGGGAAGTTTGTAAGATCTTGGAGACAACTTCAGCCTTTACAACAGCTTACCACCCTCAGGCAAACAGGATGACAGAACGGACCAATCATAAGGTTAAGGATATGCTTGCAACCCTTGCTGAACATGATGCAAACTCGTCGGACGAACACCTGCCCTATGTTCAGCTGGCTCTGAATACTGCTATCCACTAGTTTATTAATACTCGACCCCTACTGTTGTTCACTGGTCAATTATGCAATTTTCTATCAGGTCTGCTTAAGACACAATGTTGCATATGGAGAGGACTATCCTTCAGAAGTTCTCAATAAAATGAGGAATGCTTGGAGAATTGCAGCGAAAGCTTCAAGAAAAGCTTGGGGTAGATATGCTCACTATTATGACAGGAATGTACGACCTTTGGAATTGAAGGAGGGTAGCCTTGTCTTGAGAATCAATGAAGCTGCACTCACCAATCAGAGTAGGAAACTAGCTCCTAGATGGCGGGAGGGGGGGGGGGGGTCATACAGTGATCATGAAATCAGGCCCTGTCAATTTTGGCATAATGGGAGTATTTTAGAATCAGGTGGAAAGAACTGTCCACATTGCTGGTTCAACATTGACGCCTGGATACCTCCTCCTGGGAGCCGCCGGATCACGTCCTGTTTTCACGTTTTGGCTTTGCTACTGCCGTTTGGCATCCCTCTTCAACGGTCCGATTGTCCGACGCCTGGCGCACATATCGCCTTGGGTCACGGGATTGTTGATAGACTTTATTTTGGGCGTGTTCTCGCTGGTTCTCCCGGTGGGGTGACGGTGTTCAGGGGCCGGCTTGGCCGAGAGGTGCCAGGGGTTGGCGGGTCTTGATGGGTTCCTGGTGTGCCCTCAGCCGTGGTGGGCGGCCGGCTTCTGCTCTGCCGGAGGACACTGGATGACTTTTTGCGTTTTAGTTGGGGGCAGAGTTTTGGTTTTGCTACCTGGTGTTCTCTGTGTGGAGCGGGGCCGGTGCTTGTCACCCTGCAGGACTCCTGGGACTCCCCAATCATCTGCCTGACTGTGCATTTATTTGCTGTATGGCATATTAGTTTCTAGTGATTGGCGTCACTCGTTTCGCGTTTTGGCTTGGCGCTTCACCTTTCCTGGCTTCGCGATTCACCCTTAACGGGTATGCCGGGGCGCATCCGATCCCTAGGTCGTCGTCGCCCCAAAATCAACAACAACTGTCTACATTAATGAGTTGAAGATTTATCATGCTAGGGAGGAACTAGAATTGCCTTCAGTAAGTCTAATTTCTGACCCAGCGGAGCTGAGTGATAACTCAAGTTACGAGTCAGATGGAGAGAATGACCCTCTGTCGTCTCTCATCAGTAGTCAAGTGCACTCGCGTCACCCCATGGTAACAAGATCTCGCACTGTACAGTAAAGGTTAAAGTAACTCCCTTAGTTAGTATAATTTAGAGTTCATTAGATTTTCCTGTAGAGGCAATGATGTGGCTTTCATAACTGTGCTTAACTCGGATAGCAGACTTCACCTTGCTCTGGAGTTCTCCAACTTCCAACAAACCCAGAGTTATATCTATGCTTCTTCTTCTTGAGAATAGGTGCAGTTTGCATGAAGGGTTAACCCTCCCGATGACTGCACCAGGACAGATGTAAGGAGACGCATTGACGGTCAGGAGGAGAAGAAAGTCAAAAGCGCTAGATGTGATGGGCCGTAGAGCGAGGAGTGGCGACGAAAACAGAGGCGGACGTTAGAGGGAGACACCCCGCCCCGGGGGGGGGGGCAGGGCGTCGTGGTCACGGCGGCAGCTGATCCATGCACGGCGTAGCAGTGTGCACAAGACGGGAACTAATACTTCTCCGGAAACTTGTATATCGGAAAGCGCAAGCAGTACGCTTCCCAAATCACCCGCTCGTCAGCTGGCAGCCGGCCACCAGGCGGCGCCCTCGGCTGAGACATCCTATCCGGCACCCGATACACAAACTCCTTCACCCGCGACACCCAGATAGTGGACGAGCACCACGGGATCGGAAGCACCCGGGCATCCCGATAAGGGCCCAACTCCGGACCCTCACAGGGCACGACCCCAGCAGACGGGACTAGGGAACCCCCAGACCGGGGCAAGGAAGGAGGGGATACAGCAGGGGATGCAGGCGCGGCATCAACCCCACCACCGGGCACAGGAGCCGAGCCCCCCTGGCGCACATCTTTCCGCAACTTCACGACGAGGTCTCGAACATCAGGGACAACCCCCCACTGCGGAGATCCAACAGCACGCAGGACGACGCAGGAGGGGGGACACAGGTAGCAACTTCTGAGCCTCGCACAGCACCATCATCCACGGCGGGGGGCGCCAGATCACCATACGCCCCTACCTCCTCCCAAGGCACACCACGAAGCGGGGAGACACTCCGTGCCAGCCGCGAACGCTTCGAGACAGGCCGCACCACACCACGCCCAGCAGGCCCCGCCGCAGACACAGCCACCATCTTCACATCCACACAGGTCACACTCGCACCGTCCGAAGAGTCCACTGAGGCCACATCACCCACACTGTCTACTTCATCCACGGAAACAGCCTCAGAACACCGACGAGCACGCTTCTGCAAAGGGATGGAAAGAGCAGAACTACAGTCGCCAACACACACAGGCATGGCAGGCACCTCACCTTGCTGAATCACCTTCAAAACAGCAGAACCCGCGTCCCCGGGAGCCAGTATCACATCCACAGGTGAGGGCGGGACATAGACCTCCACCGGGACACCCTTCACTAAAAGCAGCTCAGGCGACGGCCCGACACCCACACACACCGGCTCAACAACCCCAGGGGCCACAGCAGTCACAGGACGAGGCACACGGGCCGGAGAACTCGCCTCAACAGGTACCGTAAATGCCAGACCAGCCGACAACGTCCTCGTCGCTGGGGGGCGAGAAGTCCCCATGGCGAAGCCAAACGTCACCCTGTCAGTGGCAAACTACCACCAGCAGGGCAAACCAGCAATCACCCAACGTAAACACTAGCCAGGAGCGGAGAGACCTCAGGAACGTCTGACCCGGCCGGCGGTCACCACCCAACCTATCTATGCTTCCGCCATGTTGTTGTCTGTCTTTTCCCAGGTCTGACTTGTACACCTGCCCCCTGCCCATTTGACCCAGCCACACGTGAACCCTATCTGAGAAGATCAAGGGGGAGGCACGTTACACAAAGTCCTCCCCCACCAGACCCAGTAACTAGCCAGTTGGTTACTTAGGGTTGGTGACAATACATCAGTCACTCAGCCGTCACCTCACATCACTAAGGAGGTTATCTTGGCTCAGTATATGCTGTCCACAAGGATGCAGTCACCAGATGTCAATGTTCTACACCATCCTGGGTGGTTGTCTCGACGTCATCACCACCCACCAGCCGAGTCGTCAAGACTGCAAGCAGACCGAAAGTAAATGTAGAAAAATCGAAGAGGGAGCCAGCATGTAGCTGTACTAATTATTCTCGTCTTTGGATCCATGGTTACGTCGTCTACTGTAACGCAAGCGGAACGAGGCGGACATTAGATGAACGACACGGGCTCCGTACAGAGTACAGTTGACTCGCTATAGAAGGGGGCCACAGTCTCCCTCGGTCCAAGGTTAACTGTACACGGGTATACACGAATGGTGTTTACGGTCTAGTAGTCTGGTGACAAGAAACGCCTGAGATGAAGGAACCATGGTGACTGAGGATTGGGAGCCACTTGTTTTGTCAACACGCCACCCACCTCAACGCTCTTCTGCAGCTACATCCGTCACGAGACATAGTTGTACGTTTAAGTCCTGCACTCCCGCAGTTCAGCTGCTGGTTCAGTCTCTTCTATCAAGACTGTTTTGTGGACTACAAGATGAGTAATGAGTTGCATCCTGTCAGCAAGGTTCACCCTACCGGCGGCAACCAGTCACGGGCTGTCACTGGTCACTCAACACTCGATTCTATGACAGTCAGTTGTCCTTCAGCGGTAACTGGTACACAGTAGAAGAGGATAAAGTCTCTACAGTCAACAACTGTTGGTCGTGGTACTACAATCAACTAATTCGATCATCGATTTTTTTTGTTAATGAACAATTGTCGAAAGGGAGGAGTAAATGTCATCCTTGCTCTATAATATTAGCGTAATGCTTTTGAATACCTAGGACCATGAGTTGGAATAATAGTGATTAAAATGTTGAAACAAAGAAAATAAGTTACTAAAATTCTGGAGGAAAGAAATATGAAAATTTTGGTTAAATAACACTGTCTAAATGGAAAACCTATTACACGGTGCCTAGAACATCAGATATTAGGCAAATTGTTGTCATGTCGTGTTCTGTGCTTTGAGAGCAAGAGGAGCGAACTATATAAACATTTGACACTCTTAGTGTGAACACCATGTTTGCTGTAATTTCAGCTAAGAACTGTGATAGTAGACGTAGCATTGATTAATAAATCAATTGTGTTTGATTTTTTATTCTTGGAGAATGTCATGTGGACATTAAAGTTATTAATAAAAAGGGTGAGTGGAACACCGGGATGAACTTTGAAAGAGTTCAGTGTTCCTCTCCTGAAAAACTGAGATTCAAGTTGTGTGTTTAATTCTCATGTTCTACATTGGAACACGTGGATGGGTAATGGAGAGCCAATGATTTTTACTAGCTAGCTTTGGCTGAAGGATTAGGTATGTTGCATTGAGTAATATCAGTACAGGGAAAGGATGTTTTTATTCTCAGATGTATTGGGAAGATTAGTGGGCTGTCATCAGAATAGTCGGGATTTGTATCCCTGGGTTTTTTAATTGTGTATTTATGATTATTGCTATACAACCTGCGGGTTGTCCCTGATGGTTAGATAAGATAGTTTTTGTTATTTCGGAGGCTTTGGTTCATATTGGTAATTATTGAGTAAGGGACTGGGGATAAGAAACTGCGTGCTAAATAGTTTAACACAAACTTTCTTAAATACTTGAGCGAGGGAGTTGTAACAATAGTACTGTTAATATAGATAGACCATAGATTTAACATTAAAAGTTGATAGGGAGTGGTAGTGACCTGACTGACTAGGGAGGGTCAAAGAGGGATGTGAGCTCATAGAGTAGGAAACGGTGGCGCCACTCACCTCCTGTGACAAGTCATCAAACTAGGAAAATAACGAAATGTATTACAGAATTAGTAGGAATTATCAATTATGGTTAAGGTCTTATGTTAAAATTAACGTAAATTGATATTAATGAATAAGTCTTGTATGTTAGCAAAGAAGCATTTGACTTCGGTAAGATCTGAAATAGTTAAACATATTTTGTCATTGGAAAATAGGTACCTACCCTTCTTGGTTGTTAAATCAGGTAAATTAGAGAAATACAGGTGCTACTGAATATTGTAATTAGCCTGGCTCGAGTATCTAGATAATTCCCCTTTGTTTTGGAATTAGAAGTCACCTTCAGTGACAAATACTGGAATTTAGTTAGTAATTTTCAAAGATTAATCTGACATGTACTCGCTTCGGCAGTACATATACTAAAAAAATTGGATTAATCTGGCAACTGAGCTACGGTCAGCTACCCAAGAGGTCAGTGTGGAGAGGTTAGTCAGCGTGCGTTGAAGACATCCTGGTGTCAACATCTCTGAGGGCAAGACTGAACAACTGGTCTGCCTGTGATATTTTAAGGTATCCGTATCTGAAGTTTTAGTAGTGTGTAGAAATCCACATTAATTGTTGTAGTTAATTTACCCATTGCCTCAGTTAAGAAATTATTCGGTAGGAAGTGTTCCAATAGGGCTTTATTAATTTTTATTTTTATTTTATTACCTTTGACTTAATAAATAGTTTATAGAATTTATGCTATTTAGTGGAATGTCTCCCCAATGTGTATTTTATAATTTGTTGATGGGCTCCAGCCCCATGTCTGAGACTGACCATCCTCTGCAAGCTTGCAAGCATTTATTTAATTTTGCAGATAATCCCTTTTTACTTTTACTTAATTTCCACACTTAATGTTAATCTTATCCCTCCTTTTCCGATAACTGGGGATCCATTTTCAAGGTTTATCCCCTCCTCATCCAGGCCGTTGGCATCGTGAGTGGACTTGGTGGTCGGCTGACGGAGTGTGATGCTTTATGGGAGAGTACTGTCATTTTGTGGCCTTATGATCTTGCTGCTGTGTTCTCTAATTGTGCCGGATCACTTTTCCTTTTCCTTATGTTTCGTTTTTCTCCCCCCTCTTCTCTTATCTGCTTGTCTTTTCCTGACGACCTTTTAATTGTTTTGGTTATTCCTTTGGACTACTTCTATTTTGATGCCAAGGGTGCTTGGGGAGGCATACACTTGCACCCGTAGAACTGTAGTACCCAACGTCGAGAGCGATGGGACCCTTTTATTGTCAATCCTCCTTTCGTCACTGAACACGATCTCGACGGACTGACGGTTCTTAAGTGGCGTTTATGGGGCGTATACTCACGACGCACCCCTGGGGGCCCCGACATGATCGGCAATTGCTTCTTGTTGGGTGTCCTGCCTCTAATTGTGGCTCCATGGTGGGTGAGGGGGCGCATTTGTGAATGAAAGCGTTTCTTCTCATCTATATATCTGTAAATGTTCCTCTTGTACCCTCCCAAGGCTCGTGCGGTGGGTGACCAAGCCCCCAGTCGGACTGTGTTGGAAGACCGGGCTCTGTAGCCCCCGCTGCATTGGGCCCCGACCTTGCTCCTCCTTTGACCTTTCTGACGACTCCCCTCGGTTCCCCTGCCTCCTCTGTGGCTGGGTCTAGCCCCAAGCCCCCAGTGATGACCACCTCGTCCCCTGGCACGGCTTAGTCTCTAGTTGTGACTTCTGCGCCTTTTAACCCCTTTCTCTCTGAGGGTTCTGAACACTATCCTCGACACGGCCGCACTCGCTCGATTCCTTCCCGTAATAATGCATATCAAGCCTTGTTTGGTCCTGTTTCATGGCCCAAATACTTTGATCTCCTCCCTCTTGATTCTGCACCTGACGATTTCTCCCTCCTTAGGCACTTGTTGATTCCGTGGATGCCTCTGTTACTTTCCACCTCACCCGTCTCGGTACACGTCTCGTTGCTGCTCCTTCTCAGGATGCAGCCTCCCACTTGGACGCCTTGTTCTGCCTTGGTGAGACCCCTGTTTGGGTCTCAAAGAACGCTCGGTTGAATGCCAGTGTTGGCACTATTCTCCTACCACCTCATGTTGCTACCAGTGTTCGGAATCTCCAGGACTGCCACGAAGATATTTGTCATATCCTCGATACCCAGGGCCATTCTGACCTCCACGTAGACTTGTTTATTCGACCCCTCGTGGTCGTTGCCGTCAACCCGTTCTAGTTGTGAAGATTACCTTGGATGGTAGGACCCTTCCGCCCTCTGTCGTTCTTACTGGTGCCAGGTGCTCTGTCCAGGAGTACATTCCCTCTCCTCGGCTCTGTAATAAGTGCTGGAGGTGTGGGCATGGTGCCCTCAGCTGCTCTGAAACTGTCTGTCCTTTGTGTAGGGGGCGAAGGTCACTCCAAGTCGGAGTGCACTTCTCTCCAGGCACGCTGCCTTAGTTGCAGTGAGGCCCACCCTACCTTCTCCCGTGCGTGTATACATTACAAGCTTGAGGCAGCCGTCCTCAACTTGAAGCACCGGGAGCGTTTCTTTTCCCGAGGTGAAGCGCCAAGTTTGCCGGCTCCCACCTTATGCTAACGTCACTTATGCTCGCGTGTTGCGCCCTTCCTCTCGTCTTCCCACCTTCCTCAGACTCAAAACCGTTTCCGGGCCTTGGACCCTGATATGCCCGCCGCCTCCTCTCCTGTTCCTTTGAGTTCTGTCCTGAAGGATCCCCCTCCTGGTCCTCTGGGGTTCCCCTTCTTTCTACCCGGTCTGTCATGTCTCCTGTGTCTTCTTCCTCGTCTCCCTCCGATCCTCCTTCCCATCCTTCTCCTCCGTCCACACAGAGTGGACGGAGTGTCCACTCGGTGGACACTCCCCCCCCCCCCCGAGTGTCCCACTTTCTCTTCCCGATCTGAAACACCTCGTGGATTCCTTGAAGGAGCCTGTGCTCCTGCTCGATGATTTCATTCGTCATTCTCTTTGGGTGATGTTCTGATGAACAACCGGGGTCGCCTTCTTGAGCCGTTCATCCTCTCTTCTTCCCTGTCTCTTCTGAATTCTGGTGAGCCCACGCATTTGGCCTCGGACTCCCACCCTTTCCTGTCTTGATCTTTCTCTTTGTTCATCTTCTCTTTTCTTAGATTTCACGTGGCAGGTTCTTGATGACCTCTATGGCAGTGACCATTTCCCCATCCTTGTTACCTTTTTCTCTTTTCACCCTCCCTTCTCCTTCCCTAGGTGGCAGTTTGCTAAGGCAGACTGGAACCTATTTACCGTCAGTGCTGCTCTCTCTGACCTCTCCCTCGCTCTCTCCTCCTTTTTCATGACAGTCTTCGACGCTACCCTCTGCTCTGTTCCTCGCTCTTCCTCCCTTTTGGGACCTCGGAATGCGTTCCCTGGTGGAATGCAGACTGAGCTCAGGCTGTCCGCTGTAAGCTTGCAGCCTGGAAGAGACACCGCCGCTGGCAGACGGCCGATTCTTTTCTTTTATTTCGGAAGGCGAGAGCGGTGACCCGTAGGGCCATCCGTACGGCTAAACGTGAATGTTGGGCATCTTATGTTTCCACCATTACGTCCGACACTCCTTTGCCACAGATATAGAAGCATATCCGCAAGATAGCGGGTAAGTTCGTTTCCGATGTCTCCCCGGTCCTTCACCTCTGTGGTACTCTTGTGGCGGACCCGTTGCAGGGCGCTACCGAACTGGGTTCCCACTTTTCTTCTGGTAGCTCTGGTTTTCATCTTCCCCAATCTTTCCTTCTTCGTAAACCTGTCCTTGAATCTCGTCTTTTAGATTTCTGCACTCATTTTCGACTTCTCGATAATGACCCCTTATCTCTCTCTGAACTTCGGTCTGCCCTGGCCTTCTGTGGTTCTATGGCGGAGGGCTCCGATAGCATTTATTATGAGATGCTTCACCATCTCCCTTCATGCACGTCTCGGTATTTACAGAGTCTGTATAATCGGATCTGAGAGTCGTCGTCAGTGCCTGAGGACTGGCTCAATACCGTTGTCCTCCCTGTTGGCAAACCAGGGTATCTGGGAACATCCCCTAAGGACTTTCGCCCTATTGTCCACACAAGTTGTCTGCTAACTTTGAACGTATGGTTAACGTTCGTCTGATGTGGTTCTTAGAACACCATCACCACCTCTCCCCCTCTCAATTTGGTTTCCGCAAGGGCCGCAGCACAACAGATGTCGTGGTGGACTTGGAGGTCTATATTCGTACTGCTTTTGCTGCGAAGACCTCTGTTGTTGCCGTCCTTTTTGACCTGGTAAAGGCTTACGACACAACTTGGTGATATCATATTCTATCCCAGCTTCATTCTTTTGGCCTTCGTGGTCATCTCCCTCTCTTTCTCCGCAGCTTCCTCTCTTTCTTCGCAGCTTCCTCTCTCGTCGTTCCTTTCAGGTGAGGCTTGGTACTGCTCTCTCTGCCTCTTTTCAGTAAAGCGATGGTGTGCCCCAGGGTAGTGTTCTGAGCACTACTCTTTTTCTGTTTGCCCTCAATGGTCTTCTTTCCTCTCTTCCTTCAGGCGTCTTATACGCTCTTTATGTCGACGATCTTACCCTTTGCTGTCAGGGTGACGATTCGCCTCTCCTTCAACGCCGGCTTCAACTTGCGATTGATGCCATGTCATCTTGGGCCACCGATCATGGCTTCAGGTTCTCTACATCTAAGACTTGTGCTATGACTTTTACTTGAAAGCGTGTCGTTCTTTGTCCTTCTTTGTCGCTTTATGGTCACCCCTTTGTGTACAGGGATTCCTCTAAGCTTTTGGTTGATTTTTGACTCTCGTTTGTCTTGGTCGCCACATATCTCTTACCTTCGTGTTGAATGCTCTAAGGCCCTTACCCTCCTTCGGGTATTGTCCCATACTTCTTGGGGAGTGGATAGGTGCACTTTACTCGCTTTACATTCCTCTCTCGTCCTGTCTAAGCTCGAATATGGCTGCCCTGCTTAATCGTCTGCTTCTCCTTCTACTCTTCGCCGTCTTGATGCTTTGCACCATACTGGGTTGCGCCTCAATTCTGGTGCCTTCATTCGACTCCCGCCCTCAGCTTGTATGTTGACACTGGATTCCTATCTCTCCAGGACCGCCGTGATCGCTACTGTCTTCACTATCTTGCGCGGTCCTTGCAACATCCTTCCTCTTGCATCTGTCTTGCATTAACTTTTACCCCTCCTGCGATTCCTGTTCCTCTTCACCACTTCCCTCTTTCTGTCCGGTTATCTCGCTTGCAGGATTCTCTTTCCGTTCGTACTTCTAATGTTTCTCCTTGTGTTGTTCCTTCTTTGCCCCTGTGGAGAGTCCCCCTTCAACAGTTTTGTACATCCTTAACCCGCATCACTAAAGCTTTCACCCCTCCTACGGTTCTAAAACGCCTTTTCCTTGAGCACTTTTCTTCTCACTCCCACTCCGTTTCCGTCTTCACTTATGAGTCTAAGTCTGCGGACGGTGTAGGCTACTCTGTTGTTTTCCCTGATTGCACTTATGTGTCGCTTACCTCCGGAGACTAGCATCTTCACAGCGGAACTTTGTGCTATTCTCTATGCTCTTCGTCTGCTGCTTTCTCGTTGTCAATCTTCCTTTGTAGTTGTTGTCGACTCTCGTAGTGCCCTCATGGCTCTCGGGTCCTTTAATCCGCTTCATCCAGTGGTTGTCGAGATCCAGCATTGGCTGTTTCTTGTTGACAGTAAATTTAAGTCGGTTGAGTTTTGTTGGGTTCCCAGATATATTGGTGTCTCTCTAAATGAGCATGCGGATGCAGCTGCCAGGGAAGCTGTCCGCTCGTCCCATCTCTCGTAAAGGTATTTCTTATTCCGACTTTTACCCGGTTATCCATTCCTCCATCCTTACCCGTTGGCAGGCTTCTTGGTCGTCTGTTACTGGTAACAAACTGCGTACTCTTAAGAGTTGTGTGTCCTCGTGGCTGTCCTCCTGCCACCGTAACCGGCGATGGGGAAACGGCTCTGGCGAGGTTGCGTATTGGCCATACTCGCTTAACTCATGGTCACTTGATGGAGCGCCGCCCTGCTCCTTATTATCCTAATTGCATTGTCCCTCTTAGTCATGCATATCCTTGTTGAATGTCCTGACTTTCGGGATGAGTGTGTGTCTTGTTTCCCGATCGTCCCCTGCGGTCGCTTGTCCCTCGATAGTATTCTTGGTGACTCGGATTCTTTTGATATCATTCACCTTATGCGTTTCTGTTCTCGTATTGGCCTCCTTTGTGATATTTAGCGTTCTTTGATTATCCTGCACATTTGATGGTGCTACATAGCCTTCCCGGTTTAGTGCCTTCTTTTGATAATTACTTACTTACATCCCTTATCAACACACACAGAACTGCGCGAGTGTGTGATCATCAGTGAAGCAGTCAACGGGGCATAGGGAAACTTTGCACTCAACGCAAACGGTGCAGATGCATCTTTGCTTGCATTCCCTAAGTTGTGTTATCTTGCAGACAAAGCAGGCCCGTTTACTCTTGTCCCGTGTGCCTGTGCCTGGCATATAACCAAGCTTGTGTACAGCCAGAATGTCTTTGCCACTGAGTCTGTCATGAACTGCATGAGGCATTGTTGCTGGCACCCCAGGCGTTGCAACAGAGCTCTCCACCCCATACCTCACGAGAAGTTGACACTAGAGCAACACTGAATGTACGTATTGGGGGTCTCTTGCCAGATTTTACCCCCCTCCCTATCCGGACCATTGGCGCCGTGAGGGGGCTTAGTGGATGGCTGCCGGAGTGTGATGCTCCGTGGGACGGTCCTTTGTCCTTTTGTGGCCTTGCACTCCTGCTGCTGTCTTCTCTAATTGTGCTGGATCGCTTTTCCTTTTCCTTATGTTTCGTTATTCGCCCCCCTCTTCTCCTATCTGCTTGTCGTTTCGTGCCGACCTTTTGCTTGTTTTGGTTATTCCTTTGGACTTCTTCTATTTTGACGCCCGGGTGCTTGAGGAGGCATACTCTTGCACCCGTAGAACTGTAGTACCCGACGTCTCGAGCAATGGGAACCTTTTATTGTCAATCCCCCTTTTCGTCGCTGAACTCGATCTCAATGGACTGACGGTTCTTAAGGTGGCGTTTGTGGGGCGTATACTCACGGCGCACCCCTAGGGGGCCCCAACATGATCGGCGATAGCTTTCTGTTGGGTGTCCTGCCTCTAATTGTGGCTCCATGGTGGGTGTGGGGGCACATTCGTGGATGAATTTTTCTCTTCGTCTATATGTCGATGAATGTTTCTGTTGTACCCTCTCAGGCTCGTTGGGTGAGCGACCAAGCCCCCGACTCGCCCAGTATTGGAAGTCCGAGCTCTGTAGTCCCTGTTGCGTTGGGCCCCGACCTTGCTTCTCCTTTGACCATCCTGACTTCTTCCCCCAGCTCCACTCCCTCTTCTGTGGTTGGGTCGAGCCTCCAGCCCCCGGTGGTGACCATTTCGTCCCCTGGTGCAGCTAAGTCTCTCATTGTGACTACTGTGCCTTTTGACCCCTCTCTCTCTGGGGATTCTCAACGCCGTCCGCACCACGGCCGCACTCGCTCGATTCCTTCCTGTACTGATGCGTATCAGGCCTTGTTTGGTCCCGCTTCATGGGCCAAATACTTTGATCTCCTCCCTCCTGATTCTGCGCCTCTTGACGATTTCTCCCTCCATCGGCATCTTGTTGAATCCGTGGATGCATCTGTTACCTTCAACCCCACTCGTCTCGGTACACGTGTCGTTGCTGTTCCTTCTCAGGATGCAGCTCCCCGCTTGGCTGCCTCATCCTGCCTTGGTGTGATCCCAGTTCGGGTCTCAAAGAACGCTCGGTTGAATGCGTGTTGGCACTATTCTCCTCCTGCCCCATGTTGCGACCAGTGTTCGGAATCTACAGGACTGCCACGATGACATTCGGCATATCCTTGATCCCCAAGGCCATTCTGTCGTCCAGGTTGACTCGTTTACTCGCCCCCTCGTGGTCGTCGCCGTCAGCCCCTTTGGGTTGTGAAGATCACCTTTGATGGTAGGACCATTCCATCCTGTCATTCTTGCTGGTGCCAGGTGCTTTGTCCAGGAGTATATTCCTTCTTCTCGGCTATGTAACAACTGCTGGAGGTTTGGGCATGGTGCCCTCCGCTGCTCTGGGACTCTCTCTGTTCTTTGTGTGGGGGCGAAGGTTACTCTAAGTCAGAGCGCACTTCTCCTCAGGCTCGCTGCCTCAACTGCGGCGAGGCCCACCTTACCTTCTCCCGTGCCTGTATCCATTACAAGTTTGAGGCGGCCGTCCTCGACTTGAAGCACCGGGAGCGTTTATCTTTTCCTGAGGCGAGGCCCAGGTTCGCCGACTCCCGCCTTATGCTACGTCTCTTATGCTCGTGTGTTGCGCTCTTCCTCTCCTCGTCCTTCCCTCCTTCCTTGGACTCACAACCGTTTCCAGGCCTTGGACCCTGATACGCCCATTGCCCTCTCCTCTGTTCCCTTGAGTTCTGTCCCGAAGGGTCCCCCTCCTGGTCCTCTGTCTGGGGTTCCCTTTCTTTCTACCCGGTCTGTCATGTCTCCTGTGTCTTCTTCCTCGTCTCCCTCTGATCCTCCTTCCCATCCTTCTCCTCCATCTATTCTCTCTTCCCGCCGCCTGTCGGTGCAGGCTGATGTCCGTCGCTCTCCTAACGGCCGTCATGTGTGCTCTCGTTCAGCTTCTCCTGTTGAGACGCTGGAATCCGTTGCCCGTACGTAGTTGCTGGGACACCGGTCTCTTTAAGTCAGATGCTTAAGCCTGGCTCCTCTCCTTCCTCCTCCCTCGTAAGAAGACTTCGCTTTCTTCCTCGGCCCCTACTACTGGCTCTATTGCTCCTTCCCCTCAAATTTCAGTGGTTGTGCCCCCTGTTCCTGCTATGGAGGTTTCTTTGGCCTCCGCTTCCCTCTGGTTGCTGCCCTTGCTGAGGTGCGCTCCCCTCTTTCTACTCTCCCTCTTCCTGCTGCTGTCCTTGACTGCTCCTCTCCGTTGTCTCCTCCTCTCCTCCGGACCCCGCCCACCCACCTCTGGTCCGTTCTCTCGCTTCCTTCCCTCCATCTTTGCTCAGTTTACCCATGCCCCCTAACCCTGACTTTGCTGACCCTGATCCCGACCTGATATTCTTTGAAGTGCTATGCTGCTCTTTCGCCTTTGTTTCTTTCTTGTTCTCTGTTGTTGTCCTTTCTTTTCTCGATGTCTATTCTACAATGGAACGTTCGGGGTTATTACGCCAATTTCCTCGAACTCTAACTTCTGATTTCGCGGTTTTCGCCCCTTGTATCTGTCTCCAGGAGCCGATGCTTGGTGCTCGTCTTGGTCGCTTTCGAGGCTATTCCTTCTTTCCCCCCCCCCAGCATAGCTAGGGCTCCTAATTCTTCTGCTCATTGATTCGCTCTGATGTTCCCTTTGACCCCTTACTTTTTCCTTCGCCTCTCCATTGTTCTGCTACTCGTATCTTTGTGGGGAAATGGTACACAGTTTGTTTCATTTATCTCCCCACGAGTGTCCCGCTTTCTCTTCCTGATCTGAAACACCTACTGGACTCCTTGCCGGAGCCTGTGCTCCTGCTGGGTGATTTCAATTGTCGTCATTCTCTTTGGAGTGATGTTCTGACGAATACTTGAGGTCGCCTTCTTGAGCCGTTTATCCTCCTCTTCTTCCTGTCTCTTCTGAATTCTGGTGAGCCCACTCATTTGGACTCTCGGACTCGCACCCTTTCCTGTCTTGATCTTTCTCTTTGCTTTCTTCTCTCTCTACTTAGATTTCACGTGGCAGGTTCTTGGTGACCTCCAGGCAGTGACCATTTCCCATCCTTGTTTCCTTTTTCTCTTTCCCCCTTCCCTCTCCTTCCTAGGTGGCAGTTTGTTAAAGCGGACTAGAACCTATTTACCCTCAGTGCTGCTCACTCTGACCTCTCCCTCGCGTTCTCCTTCTTTTTCATGACACTGTCTTCGACGCTGCCCTCTGCTCTATCCTCGCTCTTTCTCTCGGGGTCCACGGAGTGTGTTCCTGGTAGAATGCAGACTGTGCTCGGGCTGTCCGCTGTAAGCGTGCAGCCTGGAAGAGAAGCCCCGCCGTCGGCAGACGGCCGATTCTTTCTTTCTTTCGAAAGCGAGTGCGGTGGCCTGTAGGGCCATCCGTATGGCTAAACGTGAATGCTGGGCATCTTATGTCCCACCATCACGTCCAAAGCTCCTCTGCCGCAGATCTGTAAGCGTATCCGCAAGATAGCGGGTAAGTTCTTCCCGATGATTCACCTGTCCTTCACCTCCATGGTACTCTTGTGGCGGACACATTGCAGGTCGCTACCTAACTGGGTTCCCACTTTTCTTCTGTTAGCTCTGGTCTTCATCTTCCCCATTCTTTCCTTCTTCGTAAACCTGTCCTTGAGTCTCGTCCTTAAGATTTCTGCACTCGTCTTTGACTCCC
>WNGS01157668.1:65889-76482 GCA_020271785.1 Procambarus virginalis
AAGTATACGAGTGCAGTATCTTCATTATTAGTCAATCACGACGTGCGGCACGATAGTAAATTTAGTTTTGTTTAATTTTTACGGAAATATTATTCTTTAATTCATATTGAGAGTACGCATCTCTGGTTTCAAGTCAAACGACCGCGGATTCCTTCACAATCTGGTACTAGTGCATTGCTGCTCTTTCATCAATTGGGTTTAACTTGAGCGATTCTCCCAAATAATCAACGTAATTTTTATTTTCAGTAATTAAGATATTTTTTTTCTTCGAAAATTGAGCTGAAAAATTCTTAGTAGTATTTGTGAAAATCTCATTTGTAGTGGGAACCAGGGTCGTGTGTGAGGTGTATGGTGGTTAGAAGAGGCATGGCGCACCGGGATATACAGAGGATATTTAACCAGGACAGGAACCAGTCAGTAGGGTCATGGGGGGCGCACGCTTAGAGGAGAGCCCCCTTCTGGTACTATGGGGGGCCGGGTTGACCGCTCAGGCAGCCTAGCTTGAGTTACAGGTGGATTCAGTGGAGCTGGGGAGATGGCACCACTTGTTCTGAGTATGACTGGAGAGTCTGGGGTACCTTCACGTTCCAGTAATGACTCGGTGGTGGATATGAGTGGGGAATCCTTAGGGGATTAGTCCCAAGATTAGGGAGAGCCGTCTAGGGGTCCCCCACCTACATCGACACCATTCCAACAGGGGGTTACAGGGTGATGAGCAGGGGTCGTCGTTTCGCGTGGAATGGCGTCCCGCTCAGCCAAGTGGGGCACAACACCAACCAGTACATTTAGAACATGCACCGGACTCACAGCAGGCACAACCTCAGGTAACACCACTACCACAACATCAACTTCATCCACAACTACAACCTCAACTTCAACCCCAACCAACACCACAACATCAACCTCAGCCTTCCCCACAACCCCAACACCAACCCCAGGTCACTCAGTCCCAACCTCAGCCTCTATGCCAACCATAGTCTACCCAACCCCAACCTCAACCCCTATACCAAACTCAGGCCACCCAACCGCAAACTCAACCCCAACACCAAACCCAGACCATCCAATACCTACTCCAACCCCAAGCAACCCACACCATACCCCAACCCCAGGTAACCAGGGCCAACCTTAATTATTATACCAACCCCAGGATACCCAACCCCAACCTCAATCTCAACAACCCCAGATCACCCAACCCTAGCCTTAACCCCATGCCAACCCAAGCCACCCAACCCCAACCTCAACTCATATGCCAAACCCCAAGCGGCCCAACCCCAACACCAAACCCAGACCACCCAATACCTACTCCAACCCCAAGCCATACACACCATACCCCAACCCCAGGCAGCCCAGCCCCAACCTCAATCTCAACAACAGCAGGCCACCCAACCTCCACT
This sequence comes from Procambarus virginalis, assembly GCA_020271785.1. NCBI lineage: Eukaryota > Metazoa > Arthropoda > Malacostraca > Decapoda > Cambaridae > Procambarus > Procambarus virginalis. Next base: position 67,284 of record WNGS01157668.1, read on the forward strand.
CGTATGCTAACCCCAAGCCATCCAACCCCAACACCAAACCCAGACCACCCAATACCTACTCCACCCCAAGCCATTCACATCATACCCCAACCTCAACTCCTATACCAACCCCAGGCCACCCAACCTCAACCCCTATACCAAACCAGGCCACCCAACCTCAACCCCTATACCAACCCTAGGCCACCCAACCTCAACCCCCATACCTACTCCAACCCCAAGCCACCCACACCATACCCCTACCCCAGGCAACCCAGCTCCACCCTCAATTCCTATACCAACCCCAAGCCACCCATTTCCAACCTCAATCCCAGGTAATGCAATACCTACTTCAACCCCAAACCACCCAAGTCCTACCTTAACCTGGGGTATATCCCACACCTAACAAACCCTTCTCGGTCCTAGCTAGAATTATGAATCTGATTCCGAAGATTGACTGCTGACACTCATAGGTACGGAGTTGCTGTCCAACAAGGTGGAAGGCAACCGCCGAGTGGAAGACTGGTTGTGGAAAATGAGTGCAATGCTGGAGGCCGTCCCAAATGATGGTCTGAAAATTATCCTCGCCACTGGGAGCTTGCGTGGACACAGCTGGTCCACTGGCGAGGCTGAAAGAATTTCGGCACCTGCCGACGTGGCCTCAGTTTGTCCAGGTGATTAGGGACAAGTATAAAGAGAGAAAATGACGGCTGATGAGGCTCAAGTATACCTTCAGTCCCTGCGACTGCGGTACACTAAAGGATTTTGGTACCCTGATAATGAGTAGGGTTGATGACCTTACCAAGGAACTTGGGTACGATAAGGCTCAGGAGGAACGCCTAGCTAAACACTTGTTCTGTAGGGTTTTACCTACTACCATGGGCCCGTACTTCTCTGCGGAAGGGGCATTATTGAGTTTCAAGGAACTCGTCCAACATACCGCCTCAGTATGGGACATAGGAATGAGAACGGAGAGTACTGGGGCTCAGTCGTCCCCATATGTTGAGGCGTTGCGAAAAGAAGAGGAGGGGGGGGAGGGAAGACGAATGACTATAGAGTGGGTTCGTCAGGCAAGAAACCGACCACGGTTGCGCGTTCGAGCCACCCTGCACGGGGTGCCAACTGGAAACCGTGGAAGAGTTATTCATGTGGAAAGCGCGGACACATACGGATGGATTGTCCGGATGTAAAAACAAAGGAATGAAAGGTTGCCCCTAGTGATGGTAGGCCTACTTTTGAAGTAGAGGTGGAAGGTGAGTGATTAACAGTTTTTGTGGATCCCGGAAGTCAAGCAATTCTAATTAAAAAGTCAGCCTACAGCAAATTTAAATATGCACGCCTTAAGCACAGTGGAAAAAAAATTAACGGCTGTAAATGGGGAAAAGATTGATATCTTGGGTCAAGGTACCATTAACTTTGAAATTAATGGGGAATTGAAACGTCATACATGTACGATCGTTAAGAATCTTGATTTCCTGGAGACGTCCTCATGAACTGATTTTCTGTATCGGTTTGATTATGCCTTGTCTGCACAGAAAGGGGCGAGGACCAGCAGATTACAGTTGGGACAAGTTTCCTACCCAGTGGAGATGATGGAACATCCTGCAGTTGTGGCTTCAATTAAGAGGAAGCAGAAATATATCGCACACTACCCAAAATTGATTTTTAAGTCTCTTCCAGACACGGTGAGTAGGTCATGTGGTTTACATCCATTGACCAAGCAAAGTTGCCCACCACATTGTAAAATTCATTAAAGTAGCTGTGGGCCGTCATATCCTACCAGGTACCACCCTTCAAATGCCTGGAAGATGCGACAGGTTATTAATTCCCCATCATCTAATTGTGGTGCTTGATAAAGGGGCACTCATTCCACTCGTCAATCTCTTACATAAGACTTTTCGCTTCAGGACGGGTGATAGGGTATCTCGGGGAACTATGGTGAATGACAAAAAATTTTCACCATGAGTCAGCTGAGATGCCACCCATCACAGCACAATGTAGTGCTTTAAATATGATAGATAAAAATAAACCATCAAAGATGAAAAATGAGACAGATGTTTCGAGTAGCATACAAGATATAGATAAGTTGATCTCGGCACTCGATTTACATGTCCCGCTGACTGATAGAAAACTGCAGAGGGGGATTTTACGTAAATTCCCAAAATTGTTTGCAACAGAGGATGACCAGATTGGTCGCCTTGATAGGATTGAACACACAATTCCAACAGGTGATCACGTGCCTGTGTATACAAGGCAGTGGAGGTTGCCAGAACAGGCTAAGAAAACTATCAGGGATGACTGCCAAAAAATGTTAAGACAGGATGTGATAGAACCTAGTACATCACCGTGGCTGTCTCCTGTTGTGTTAGTACGTAAACCAGATGGTAGTCATCGCTTTTGTGTGGACTACCGGAAGGTAAACGAAATAACTAAGGGGGATGTGTATCCTTTACCCCGAATTCAGGAGATTATAAGATCAATTTGAGGCTGCTAAATATTTTTCTATTCTCGATGCTAAGTCGGCATATTGGGCGATACCGGTGGCTGAAAAAGACAGGGAGAAAACAGTATTCTCTGATGGGAGGCATACTTACCCATTTTGTAGGATGCCTTTTGGCCTTAAGACAGTTCCTTCGTCGTTTCAGAGGACCATTAACTTTATCCTCAGCCCAGTTTTGGGAAGGCATTCGTTAGCGTACCTGGATGATGTAGTAATCTATTCCAGGACGTTTAATGAGCACATACAAGACTTGACTGAGATTTTGACCTTGTTAGATCGAGCGGGATTTAAATTAAGTGTACAGAAATGCACACTGGCTGCTCAGAAATTCAAATTTCTGGGATTCTAGGTGAGCACAGACGGTATCAGGCATGACCCTGACTCTTGCCGCACCATTGCTGAAATGCCAACTCCAAGAACAGCAAAGGACGTGCACAGGTTTCTGAGTGCAGCCGGATACTTTCGTCGTCACGTTGAGGGTTTTGCAAGAACATCAGCACCTCTGACCGATTTAACAAGGAAAAATGTAAAAGTTTATTTGGAAGCCAGATATTCTTTGCCTCGTGTGGGGGTTGAATGTAGACACAGATGTTGGTTCGATGATTTATTGGCTAAGGCAACAAGATATATATCTGGCCAGCCGAGGTCCTCACTACTGTCGGTCTGTGGAGCTGACTGACTACCGCAAGCATGGCTGGAGACTGTGAATGTGACATGACGTCAGAGGCCTACTCGGCTGTGATTGGTTATGTTCCAACTGGCGCGGAATTTGAATATAACACCGCTCGGACACGCTACCAAGTCGACGTCCCTTGTCGACAAGCTCTGGCTAGCTATAAAGTTACAATGATACTGAAAGGACCTCGGTGGCATTCAATAATGGCTTACATGTGAAAATTGCATAATAAACATTGAAAATAGATCAGGTGTGCGTAATACTAGCATCTTGGCATATGCACCAAAAAAAAATTTTGAACATAATAGCTGAAAATCATGGTCACAATGCTTTGATTCCACCAGAGTATGAAGAACATGTGTATGTCTACTTGTCAGATATGAACAATACAACTCAAGGTATTGCCTAAACAAAATTATTAACATGTGTCAATGGCATGTGCTTGAAACAATACAAAATTAAACAATTATTACATTAATGAACAAAATTCTGACCTAACAACCACAAATGAATTTTAAGATTAGATAATGATTTTTGTTTTCTTTTTTTTTCCTTTTCTTTTCCAATGTACAATATATTTAATTTGCAATATATTTACAAGTATATACAAGACCTGGAACAAGAAGACTAACATCTGCGTGATAGCAGTCAGGATTCACTGGCCTCAATGTGGTTGCTAGAACATTAATGAAATCTTTATGACAAGCACTGTAAAAAAAAATTACAAATGGCAGTAGACTTAACAATGGCATTTAATTTGTAACAAAATAAAATTGAGAAAACATGATACATATATATATATATTGGTAATAATAAGACATGTGGTGGAAATACTGCAAATGAATTTGCAAAACAAAACAGAATAACTGCAGAGTGCACTTAATTGTAAATTCTGCGGATATCTACACCTAGCTCATCCAGAGCACTATACAACTCTGGCTCTGACTGAGGATCAGGAACAGATGAAACTGCATGTGACAAACTATCATCTTGAGGGATAACCTCGTTATCATCTAGCCAATGGACATGTGGTGAGTGCACGGTTGAAACGAGAGGTCTAGATCTAAGATTATAAGTGCTAGTATGGGGTTGCTGAACATCAAGTGGTCTGTCAACCACAGAAGGTGGTGTCCCAATAGGAGTATCTGTCTGGGTAAGTTCATTGTCATCTTCCTCATCAGTGTCGTCAACAGTCATTTTAGCTAACTTCATATGGTCTAAATGCTCATTTATATACTCTCCTGTAACTAAATTTTTCAATCTATACTTGTTACCTTTGATAAGCTCGATTACCTTATATGGACCCAAAAATTTCTTAGTTAACTTATACATAGGACCAGACCTGTGTTGGTTAAGTATCATTACTACAGATCCAATAGTTATTTTACTGGGTTTAGCTCGTTCATTCCTTGCTCGAGTGAACTCGGCTGTAGCTTTGGACAATTGTTCTCGTATTTTCTTGAATACTAGTTGCATTTGTCTACGCTTTACTTGAACAAAATCATCTACGTTATATAAGGGAGTAGGAGGTACGTTAATCAATTCATTAGGGAGGATCTTATCTGTACCATAAAGAATAGCGTGAGGTGTGTCTCCTGTAGAAACATTAATTGAAGAATTTATAGCACACTGAATTAAGGGTATAAAATCATCCCAATTGTTGTTATCAAAATTCAAAGTGACTCTCAAGGCATCTAACACTTTTCTGTTAGTACGTTCGGCGAGTCCGTTACTTGCCGGATGATAAGGCATGATGCTACATTTTTTAATGTTATATAAATCACACAAGCTAGTTAAAATACTATTACTGAATTCTGGACCATTATCTGAAAGGATTACTTTAGGCATACTATATCTACAAATTATGTGGTCATGGAATGCACTGGCTATAGTTTCTGCTGTTTTGTTCGGGATAGGAACTAGTTCGCAAAATCGTGAAAAATTATCGACCATTACAAGCAAATGTTTGTTCCCTTTCTCTGTTTCAGCAAAATTTGTCAATAGATCCATCGATACTCGTTCCCAAGGAGCTTTAGTTGTTGGGTACATCTGAATTGGATTAGGTCCTGAAACATGTCCCTTGTGCTGTAGGCAAGTTAAACATCTATCAACATAATGAGCAATGTCCTTAGCCATTTTTGGCCAAAAATACTTTAATCGACCTTGTTGGAGTGTACGATCCTTTCCTGGATGTGCACTTGCAGGAGCATCATGGATAATTTTTAACACAGTTGGTACCAAGACAGCTGGAACAACTAACTGACAACATTTCCTCGGGGCTGTCCCTAGCTTTACTACTCTACACAGTAAATTGTCTAACATAACTAATTCTTTCAATGGTACTGGCGGTTTATGAATCGGGCGAGTGTCTTGCTTAGTCAAAAATTTAATGACGGGTGCCCATATGGGGTCTTGTCTCTGTTCCGTTTCTACTACTGTAGCATCTAATGCTGGGTAATTTAACTGAATCGCAGCTACGTGTCGAGAAAACGCATCGGCTACAACATTTTGCTTTCCTGGAATATATCCAAATGTGGGATTGAATTCTTGAATTGTGAGCAAATATCTAGCAAACTTTCCAACTGGATTCTTATTTTTGAACAAGGGAATTAATGGTTGGTGATCTGTAAGAACATGAACTGGGTAATTGTAAATTGTATCTCTGAAATGTTTAAGTGCCCAGACAACTGCTAAGGCTTCTCGTTCTGTTGCGCTATAATTTTTCTCTTCTTTAGATAATGTACGGCTAGCATAAGCTATTGCGTGATCTCTGTGACCTTCTGTTTGAAGTAATGCAGCACCTAAACCTATGTCACTAGCATCTGTAACCAACGTAAAAGGTTTAGAAAAATCTGGATACCTAAGGACAGGTGACGAAATCAAGGCTGCTTTGAGTTTTTTGAATGACTGATCCTGGGCCTCTCCCCAAACAAAGGGTTCATCTTTTCTTTGCAACTTGTAAAGTGGAGCGGCTATAATAGAGAATCCAGCAATAAATGAACGATAAAATCCTACAAGACCTGTGAACTGTCTTACGGCTTCTGCGGTACGAGGCGTTGGAAAATCACGGGCAGCAATAATTTTTGATTCATTCAATGTAATACCTGAAGGTGTAACTGTATGACCTAGGAAATTAATCTTCTCTTTTAAAAATGAACATTTTGCAAGCTTTATTTTTAAATTAGCTTCAGCGAGCTTTGCAAGTACTTTTTCAAGGTTCTGGAAATGAGTCTGAACATCTTGCGACATGATTATGAGATCATCAAGGTAAACTAGAAGTGTACTTCCTATCAATCGACGAAATAGATTTGTCATGAGCCGTGAAAAAGTTATTGGACTACTCCGCAAACCAAATGGCATTCTTTTGAAATGAAAATGACCATTGGGAGTACTAAAGGCTGTCAATTGTTTACTTTCTTCATCAAGGGGGATTTGCCAGAATCCCTGCAACAAATCTAACGTTGAGAATACTTTATTTCGACCAATACTTTGCAACAAATCATTTAGAACTGGAAGTGGGAAACGATCAGGTATTGTTACTCTGTTAAGCTTTCGATAATCGATTACAGGTCTCCAAGTCCCATCTCGCTTTGGTACAAGAATCAATGGAGCGTTCCATGGTGAATTACTCGATTCGATTACATCACTCTGTAGCATTTCCTCTATAAGTCTATCGGCTTCTGCTCTCTGAGAATGGGGAAGACGGTAAGCTGGTACATAAATAGGAGTAGTTCCTTGTTCAAGTGGAATTTTATGTGTAATGAGAGGAGTGAGACCTAACTTTTCTCCTGGTAAGGCGACAACGGCTCTATTTCTGTTCAAAATTTCCAAAAGTTGAGCCACAGAGTCAGGAAAATCAGTAGGACTGAGGTGTTGCGCTTGCACCTCTGGCTGAGATCCTTGTTCTCCTGGCGTGAGAGTACAAACAGTATGATCCATGGAGACATCATCCACAACTCGCACCGGTAACGAGTAATGGGCAAAATCTACAACATGGGTACCAGACTGGAGGTGGATATCGGCATTACTAGTGTTTGCAATAAATAATGTAACAGTACCGTCCTGCACTGTGTGCCAGGAGGGTTCAACAAACGTACCCTTCACTTTACACGTTTCACTTTCCGCAATCACATCCGACAACTCAGGCACTCCCTGAACCTTAACTCTTATTCTGGTGAGAGAATGAGAGTGCAGCACAGTGTCAGTAGCCGTGGAACCACTGACTTCAGAGATGGAAGCTGCCAGGCGAGCAAGACAACGAGAATCGTTAGGGCGTCCCCTTCCAGAAGATCCCGATACTCACTCTCCTTAACAACTGCACCACTACGATGCTTCAATCGAGTGCCTATTTTCTCGGGTATGCTAACACGACAATGATCTGACAAACCTACGCTAGCAAGGCGGGTGTCAACGAAATTAACGTAGTCCGATTGAAGATTGAACTCATGGCCCTGTCGATACATGCTACACAAGGGTATGACGTGGTCTTTGATACTTATGTTCCAACGATGGGGAAACAATGCAATATTTTCATCAATCATGGTGTACAGACCTAAGAGAATGTCTCCAGGAAATGAATAATGTCAACAACTAAACATGTTATAGACAATGTGACATCATTGAACTTGAGTGGGAGGTCAATTTCACCCTGAACTTTTACTTTATTTCCTGAAATACCACTTAGAAAAGGTATGTGTGACTGTTTTAAAGTAGTTGGGTGCTTACTTGCAATGTCTCTAAGAGCTGAAGGCTTGACAATATTAATTTTTGCACCTGAATCAAGAAAAACTTTTAAAACTCTACCATGTACAATGGCTGATACAAGGGGACCATCACTTGAGACTGGACAAGTTACTACTTTTGACTTATGTTGTCTGGGATATCTGCGTCTTGTCTGGGTTAAATGTACTGTGGTTCCGTCAACATCTACAACTGGTCTAGAGTCAGTGTCCTCCTCTGTCAAGTGTCCAAATCTATTTTGGGTAGCTACTGAATACACAGGGAGGGCACTAGGATTGGCTAGCTTGAATTGGTTAGCGGATGGCCTTGGGGGTTTCCCGACGACATGGAGTGAACATTCTGAACTCCAGCATTCTGCGACTGAGTATTATAATTTGAAATTGCATTATAGTTGGGCTGGGAGTTGTAATTACGAGGGTTCTGATAATGTCTTGGACGCTGTGAGCCTCGCCAAGACTGACCATGGGAGTTACGAGGTGGAGATGCCCTTTGCCTAGCTCTACAATCCGCAGTGTGGTGACCGACTTGCTTATGGTACTTGCAATATGGTAGCCTAGAATGATTAGATTGACGAGGGGACCGAGAGAATTGTCTAGGAGGTGATGATCTAGGTGCGGACCAACAGTCCCTTGCGATGTGGTTACTTTTACCACAATGCCAACATGAGGAAGCGGATGGTTGTGGACTATGGCGTTTCGGCAATTTATGAGGCGGCGAATTTGAATTTGACTGAGGGCTACGAGCATGGGTGCGGTTCTGCGACCAAGAGTTTTGAGAATTTGTGGGAGGATGCTGAGAGCTTGTTACTACATTTACAGTATCAGAGGGTGGCAACAGTTGAGCACTTCGGGGAGCTAGTTTATCAGCGGCATTGTTAATGGCTTCAAATACTTCACCAATTTCATGTTTAACACCAAAATTTTGTTGCTCAACGATTGGCTTAGTATGCTCGGGGGCAAAATGCATTAAAGTACCAAACGCTATCATTTTAGCCATAGACTCAGGGGACAGATTGTCGTCTTTATCTAACCAAGTCGAATTATTCATAGCCGACACTAAGGCATAAAGATACTGATCGAGACGGCTAGTAAACGCATTAAACGACTCACCAGGCTGCATGGTGGCATTGGCAATTTTCTTGACTAACCTATACGGGTCAAGGTCTCCTTTATTAACAAAGCGACGGCGAAAGAAATCTTTAAATTCAGACCAAGACTGGAGGCTAACAATGGCTTTCTCATCAACAACGAAACGTGCATCACCTCTGGTTGTGTCTACAGCTGACCGTGCAATTGCCAAGTATTCGG
>WNGS01157668.1:82229-93586 GCA_020271785.1 Procambarus virginalis
ATGCACAGTCACTGAGTGTCCTCCCTTGCTCATATATACTTCAAAATGTTTTAATGCCATCACCAGGGCCAAAGTGTCTTTTCGACAGTACTGACGACTCTGGTGTTTAACAAACTTCTTCGAGAAAAAGGAAACGGGGCGATAAAGTCCATCATTCTGCTGCGTCAATAAAGCTCCTGCCCCTATATCACTGGCATCTATGATTAGCGTGAACGGTGCTCCAAAATTGGGCAACACTAGAATAGGCGCCTCAGTTAATAATCTTTTGGTCTTTCCAAATGCTTCTTGTGCATAATGCTCCACTCCCACTTCTTGCTCTTCGATAACAGACTCGTTATAGGAGCGGCTACAGTAGAGAAATTCTCACAGAACTTCCGATAATACCCAATCATCTTAACAACTCTTTCTTACTTCTGGGTACTGGGAAGTTGTCGATGGTCTTTGCTTTTGTACTTACTTTTGCAATCTCTCTTTGTCTTACTATATATATCCAAGGAACTCTAGGTGGGCTCTCCCGAACTCGCTTTTTGCTTAGTTAACCGTCATGTTGGCCTTCTCAAACCGATTGAACAAATCTAGAAGTCGATCCACGTGATCCTTTCAGGAATCTGCGAACACTACGATGTCATCAATGTACACTGCACATCCGGTCGCTCCTTGTAACACCTGATTCATTACCCGCTGAAAATAACTCCCACTATTCTATATCCCAAACGGCACCACTTTATATTCATACAAACCGTCGGAGGACACTAACGCTGAAATCCTCTTGGCTTCCTCGGACAGGGTAATTTGGTAGTATCCTTTCAACAGGTCGATTTTCGACACATACCGCGCACTTCAAATCCGGTCTATACAATCATCAATGTGTGGTATCTGGAACGAGTCGGCGACTGCGTTCACTTTTCTGTAATCAGTACAGAACCGGTAAGTGCCATCGTTCTTCTTCATGAGGAGACATGGCGAGCTCCAGTCGCTATCGCTAACCTCTGCCAAGTCGTTATCTAGCAAGTACTTTTCCTCTGCCCTCATCGCCGCTGCTTTCTCCGGTTAACTCAGTAAGGGTGCTACTTGATGGGGGTTAGCACTCCCTACATTTACTTCATGCACCATTCCGTAGTGTTTTCTGGGCACATCCGTAAATAGCGACTTATTCCTAAGGAGGATCTCCACTAGTTGCTAGCGTTGGTCATCCTTCAAATGACCCAGATGCTGACCAATCTCAGACAGGCTTTCTGTGTTCGCTATCTTCGCGCCATCGGCACTCTCTAACTTACAGTTCTCTTCCTCTATTCCTTTGTTGTCTTCCACACAAAGCACAGCCGTCTGGGCAAGGCTCCTATCTGCTCGTCTCTGCCTCGACTTTTATCTCTATCATTATGCTTCTTTATCATGTTCACGTGGCAAACCTGTGACTTCTTCGGACGATCTGGCATGTGTATTACATAATTCAAATCCCTGGCACCTTCTGGATGGCATATGGTCCACAAAATCTTGACTCGTATGTACTTCCTTTCACCGGCAGGAGGACCAACACCTGATCGCCTTTTTGAAAGCTGTCTTTCGCCTTCCTGTCGTGATATCTGACCATCTCTGCCTTGGACGTTCTTAAATTTTCCTTGGCCAACTCTCTGGCCCTAGAGAATCGCTCTCTAAGAGTCCTCACATACTGTCCTACATCCACCTTTGGCCTATCCTCAGTGAGCTGCTCTTTCAACGCACCTATTGGACTCCTCACTGAGTGTCCGTACACCAGTTGTAATGGGGGTGAATCCAAGCGATTCCACCACTGCATCCCTGATGGTGAACAACACGGATAGTAATGCCTCGTCCCACTTACTCCCTTCCTCAGCGAAGTATATCCTCAATAAACTCTTCAGCATTCCATGGAAACGCTCCAACACCCCCTGCAACTGAGGGTGATACAGTGACGAGCACACTTGTTCTACCCTCCATCCTCTCACAGTTTCCCTAAACAACTTTGATTGAAAGATGCTCCCCTGGTCCGTCTAGATAATCTTGGGCATGCCTAGCCATGCAATGTAGTTCTGTAGTCTATCCAGAACGGCTTGTGACGTCACTTTTCTCAGGAGATCGCTTCGGGGGAAACGGGTGGCTGTGCACATTATGGTTAGTAAATACTCGTGGCCTTTTCTGGTCCTTGGCAATGAACCTATGCAGTCTATCAAGACCCTCTCGAAAGGCTCACCAAACGCCGGTATGGGTCTCAAAGGTGCCTTCGGTATAGCCGGAGCCGGCTTACCTGCTCGTTGGCACGCCAAACATGTCCTGCAATATTTTTATACATCTTTCCATATGTTTGGCCAATAAGAATGCTCCTGCACTTTACGGCAGGTCTTTTTAACACCCAAGTGCCCTGCCATATCCACGGAGTGGGCTAGTTCTAGCACTACCACCCTAAACTCCTTCGGCACTAACATTTGGTGCTTCTCTAACCATACCTTATCTGCGCCGGCTGTATCCAGTCACCACTTCCTCATTAGGATATCATCGTCCAAGTAGTAATGCATGAGTTTCATGCATTACTACTTGGGACTCATGCCCGGGACTCCGGGCATGAGTTTCCCCCTTTTGCCTCCCTAATTAGATCTATGAATTCCTCATTATGTGCCCTAATCAGGTCCGCTCGGTTCACGCTGAACCGTTCAGGTAGGATCATCTTCACTTCGTGTCTCACCGAATCTTCATTCTTCTGAGCTAAATCTTCATCGAACAGCCCTGACACATCCACGTTGATCTCCTCCCTTGGTGGAGTCGACACTGCCACATCATCTCCAGTGTCACCCTCGGCGGCTACATCCGACCCTGTCACTACACAGGCCGGGTATACAATGACTTGACTGTCCTCTGCTTCATCTTCGATGATGCTAGCTAGATATACTTTGTCTTGTGTTCCATCCATACCGTGGTCCTTCTGGCATTCCTCCGGCACAGCTTTCACTATCATTTCTGGTAACACCTTGGACCCACACAAGTCATTCCCCAGGATCACTTGGACTCCTGGAACAGGTATGTTGGGGCACACTCCCAACATCACCTCCGCCGACAAATAATCTGACTTCAACTGGACAGCACACACGGGCATGTCACTCTCAGACAACAGCCCAGGAACCTTCATCCTCCTACTGCCAGCTAACAGTCGATCATTTCCAATCATTCCTCTCAGAATCAAACTCTGATTAGCCCCCCAGAATTCCTGAGGATATTAACCTCCACTTCAGGTCGGCCCTCTATACTGACTCAACCTTTACTAATGAACGGCCTATATCGCTCGTTCATCAAGTCCATTTTCTGTGGTTTGTCCTGTAGTACATCAACATACTTCTTCCGGGGATCACACATGGTCAGGGTCTCAACTTTCTTGCCCTGCCGACAATCTCTCATCATGTGATCCGATCTGTTGCACTTGTAACACCTCATTCGGGAGAAATCTCTCCTATACGCCCCTGAATGACTCTGACTCTGCCCACTCGTATTGGAGTTCCTCGAGCTAGGTGCACTACTCGTACTTTGCGAGACTTGACTGGACTCTTGACTCCTCGTGACATATTTATTTTCCTGCTTGCTTCCAGCAGAGGGACTCGGCAACTTTCCTTCCTGGGGTTTGAAGTTAGCTGGTCTGCTTGTCTGTCCCCAAAAACTTCTTCCTCCCCAGACTCCACTGGGTCTGTCATTGCTGCATCTCGCCTCATTCCTCACTCTGTTCTCCCTTAATCTCTTCTATGCTTCCATAATCATATTCATCCTATCTGCTGCATATCTCACTTTCTTCACCCCTGCTTCTTGGATCTTGAACTTTATCTTGGGGTGCATCACTTGCAATAACTTTTCCATTATCATTAGCTGTTTTAGATCAGTATGAGATCCAACTCCAGCAGCCTCAATCCACTTCTGGAATCGTCTTTCCAGATCCCTTGCTGTCTCAGCAAACGTGCTTACTCCAACCTTCACCATCTCTCTGAAGCGTCTCCTATAAGCTTCTATGGTTAGCTGAAATGAGCGCAGTATGCTGCTCTTTACTGTGGCATAATCCTGGCATTCTTCCAGTGACAATTGGGTGTATGCCTCTCTGGCAGCACTGGTCAATCTTAACTGCACCAGTTGGGCCCAATCTTCCTGTGGCCACTCCTTAATATTGCCCACCTTTTCAAAATGCTCAAAGAAGCTCTCTGCCTCCTTGGGCACAAACAGGGCAATGTCCTTTTCTCTGACTTTACTATCATGTGGGTGTGATACCTGGGTAGTGCTCTCTGGCAACCCATGTTCAAGCCAACCCATTCAGCCAAGATTCTATTTGCATTTGTTTAGTCTTCTCTTTTTCTTTCCCCTGTTCTAACTCCAGTTCTCTTATTCTGGTTTTCTCTTTTTCTTTTTTTATCTCCAGTCTGGTTTTCTTTTTTCTACCTCTTTCTTCATCTGTAGTTCTAACTTCAACTTCTCCAGTTGGAATTGTCTCTCTTTGCCCTCATGTTCACACTGCATCTGGAGCTCTAACTGGAACCTCTCCAAACTCCTGTTCCTGCTATTCCTGCTACTCTTACTGCTCCTACTCGATCCCTGGGGCCTCACGTCATCCTGCCTTTCTGGGCTCCTTGTTCTGCTGCTTCACTCTTGGCTCTCAACTGCCTCAGGATCTCATCCTTCATCCCAACTACTTTAGATGCCTTCACCCTGATGCCACATTTTTCCGCTGTTTCAATTGTTCCCTGGTGCAACCTTCCAAATCCTCAGGCTTGCCTGACTCCACAAATGCTTGCACCTTATCTATCTTGTCCTGTAAGTCTTCCCAAGAGAGAGAATATACACCTGCGGTCAAACAGTCTACTTATTTCCACAAAGGGTGTACCAGTCCACTCTCGGACAGGGTGTGGGTTTGTCAGTTCGCTCTCCCGGACAGGCCCCCAAATATTACGAAGGTGTTGTTGTCGTAATCGTGGTTGGTTATCTGTCCTTTATGGACAAACCAACCCAAAATCCGTAGAGTGCTTGTCTTTGATCAGGAGATAACCCTGTACGCTTCCTGTTCTTGGTGAAGGGGCTCAGCGTCACACATTCAGGGGGGTGGGTATGGCTCCAACACTGGCCTCATTGTCATGTGTACACACCCAACTCGAGCTGCTGTGACTCCCCACTCTCTCCTTACTTGGTACGACCTACTCAATCCCCCTTTCATTTGAATTATAACTCTGTACCACCCTGTTTAGAAGCTATGGTTCCTTCTCTCTCTCCTACTTTCTGGGAAGCCTCACTAGGACAGGGGCAAACCCCTGCTCATTACAAGAATTTAATAACATCACAGAACATATACAAAACACTCACATATAATATATAAGTGTATAAATTCCAACACCTTATGACATTATAATTTGGTTGCAGTCCAGTACCATCAGATTCTATCAGCCTTTTATATCCAGTGGTAGCCCAACTCCTGGCTCACCACTTATGCAACCAACCTCACCAAGTAGGTTAAATCTTGTTATACAATGTGGCTTTATTAACTCTAGAATATATACAAAAATATCTGCAGGTAATTCCACCTATAGCAGTAACTCTATAAACATCAGTACAAGTATCCCTTGATACAAAAATAATAACCAATCACCCACCTTTCACTTCATCTTGCACGCTAATGACAAACAAGCACTCTACCAACTCTTTACAAGTAGTCAAAAAGAACTTCCTTTCCACATCTGGAAGTCCACTACCCTGACATCATCCGGTTCTTCCAGGTTTATCTATCAGGATCCTCTACAACTCTTCCAGGCTGCTGCACCATGAAGTTTTCCTTGGACTCGAGTGGTACTCCACCACTGATTCCACAGAAGCATGTGAATCTTCACTTCACTGCTCCTCTTCCTACAGTTTGAGATCCACCTCCTCACTATGGGGGTCCTGCTCTTCCACAGGGTTCAAAATCCACTCCTGCAGCCTTGAAGTTCCACTTATTAACTTCTTCTCTGGCCTCAACGTTCTCCCCATCAACCCCTTCCTCAGACAAACCTGCAACCCATTGACACGCCAATAAAAATGTTTCCCTATAAAATATAAACAAAATGAACCACACAATAAATGTTTCCACCCAACATCTCTCTGCTTTCCACATGCTGTTAGGGGACTCCCCTACCTTTGGGCGAGTCCATCCTCCGCCCTGCTGGCAGGTGGCTCCTCCCTCTGGGAGCAGTCCTCCGCCACTGGCTGGTCAGTTGGCTCCAGGCGGTCGACGGGAGAGGATGTGCTGCTCGTCCCACCAGCTGTCTCTGTCATCTCTGTCCTCTTATTTAGACTCGCTGCCTTAACACAATATGTCTAATATATAAATAGACTCTTGCTATGATCGCTGGGTACACAACCAACTACAGGCAATCACTAGTAACTGTTTAGAAAAGGACTTATCACAAAATTCCTGACTTGAGGGCGCTCCTTCGCTGAAGCGCTGGACAGGGAGCTCATAGGCTCCCCACCCCAAAACGTTTCAGGTCCGCTTAAAAACTCTTCCTGCAGTCCACGACTTGAGTCCTCACGTTCTTAGACTGATTTAACAACCGAAACTTCTGCACACTTCCTTCCTCTTGAAGGTATAACAACTAGCAGTCTTGTTCTATTTAGAGCTCAACGGAGCGCGGCCTTCCCTCATGATCTCTGCCACTCAAGTGAGGTCAAAGCCCTCTAAAGGGAGCCTCATACCTCCAGCAAATTATCTACATCTCATATCAAGTTCTTTATTTATATTCTTGTTCACTGCCCATACTCTTAAACTATTTATCAAATTTAATCACGTGTTTACTATACCTATATATATGTCTATATCTCCTTGACCTCTTAGTTAGGTCAGGTCTTGCAGAATAACTCTCAATGGGTAAACTCGTTTCTCAGGTAGCCTGGGATCATAACACCATACCATCACAATCCACAATACCCCTACCCCTGCCACCCACATCACCCTCTACAACTGCCACCCACAACACCCTCTACCATCGCCATCCACACCAACCCCCTACCATTACCACCTACACTCTACAAACGAAACCCACACCATACCCCAACACTGCCACCCACACCATTCCCTACCACTGCCACCCACACCACCCCTTTCACCTCCACCCACACTAACCCCTACAACTGCCACCCACACCACCCCTCTACCACCGTAATCCTCAACACCCCCTACCACTGCCACCCACCCTCCACACCACCCCCTACTCCCACCACCCACACAACCCCCTATCACTGTCACCCATACCTCCCCATACCACTGCCACACACACCTCTCACTATCACAACCACCCACACCATCCCCTACCACTGCCACCCACACCACCCCCTATCATCGGCCCCAAGACCATCCCCTACCACTGCCACCCCACACCTCCCCTATCACAGTGTTACAGGATTACAAGTCATATTACTTCGTGTTAAGAGGAAAATACCACCCCTTATACGATTGGGTCTGTCCAGTCTCTGCATCTGAAAGTTTTTAAAAATAGGATTATGTCTGGGAGTGAGCCAGGATTCGGTTATGAAAGCTAAATTCAGTTATGATGAGTAAGGGAATTGTTTAAGTTCTGTGAGGGATGTTTTAATGCTTTTTGCATTCCAAGTCATGAAGGTTAGGGGAGCCATTTAGGATGTTTGGGTTACGGATGCGTCTGGTTTCCTTGGTGTGCCAATAGTCCGTGTTAAATACCTGGATGGGGATGGGGGCTGTGTTGTGGGAGATTGTGTTTTATGTGGTCTGTCAGCCTGAGTGCTGGAGCGTTGGGGGTTTGTTCCACCAACTGTTTTTTTTCCTTTAGTGAGCGTCGTTGTGTTGTGGTCAACAGGAGGGGTGGTTTGAGTGTTTCCTAGATATTTACTGAATGAGTTTTCTATGATCTGTTCCACTGTTCTTTGTATGCTTCCTATGATTGGTTGTGTTGTGTGTCACTGTCTGTAGCCGAGGATGTGGAGCCTGTGGTGTCAGCACCGGGGATGGGTTGGACTAGCAGTGTTTATTGAAGAATCGGTCCAGAGTTTTTCTATTTTATTTCCAATGCCCGCAATAAGTGTTTGAATGAGGTCTGTATTGA
The DNA here is from genome assembly GCA_020271785.1 of Procambarus virginalis. Lineage (NCBI taxonomy): Eukaryota > Metazoa > Arthropoda > Malacostraca > Decapoda > Cambaridae > Procambarus > Procambarus virginalis. Next base: position 90,317 of record WNGS01157668.1, read on the forward strand.
GTTGTGAGTTTGGTGGGGGTGTTGTGTTGCCTGGAAGTGTAGTGTTGACAAGAGGTGTCGTGCTGCCTGGATGTGGTGGATAGATAGTGACAGGGACATTTGGAACATGTGAAATTTGTTGAGTGGTGTGTGGAAGTTGTTGGGTAAGGATGGTGTTATGTTGTTTGAGTATGCTACTGTATTACATGTTTGTGCTGAATAGAGTCTTGGCAGGTATCGGTGATGGGCACTGTTTTGATCTAATGTCATGGGCTTTTCCACAATTTGAGCATTTAATTGTTTGTAAATCACATGATTTCATGGGATGGGCACCAGAGCAGAGTCATTAGTGCATCCTTGCGAAGTATGGTTGAATTCGTTATATTTGAAACATTAAGATGGTCGTGGAATGTATGCCTCTAGTTCGCGGTAATAGCCATTTATCCAGTCCCGATCAGGTGGAGGGTTGTCTGGGAACGTAAGCAATGCTGTGTCTGTATCAACCAGCTCTCCATAAATTCTATGCATGAACTTTTTTACTCCATAGACTTGATTTCATCTGCCAGCAGTTGCTTTTTGATGTCATCTTCACTAATGTCGAAGACATGTTGACGATACATTTATTTAATCTATCACCTAACGGTTCATAGAAATGTACTTTATATCCCCGGATCTCAGTAATTGTAGAGAGCTCTAGTCCCTTGTCGGGGTTGTAGTCCACAGCGATTAAGTTCTTTTGCTTGTTTGGCCTGATATTGTGCGCCTTAATCTTCAAAATTTTAGGAATGTCATTGAAAATTATACTCTGTGTTCTAACGTTATCGAAAACACTCCTATTCAAAGTTGCGTGGCCACCCAATGAAATTATCTTTTCAAGCCAGAAGAATTTGGCCTACCTTGGTTTAGTGGATGTTTGTCATCAGACCATGAGGGACCATGTTGACCATTGTTTACCTCGCGGTAGTGGCGGCGGTCCACCTCTTGTTTGTTCGCCTTACTGTGATGTCTGCTGTCCAGGAAGGGGCCTTCTTGATCCTCCTGCACGCATGGGGAACTATCTTATCTGATTTTGTGCCTGGTGCCGGCAAGTTTCCAAGTTCCTCGACACTCAAAATTTCCAGGCGATGAGATGTTAGGTGTCTCCCCACCCGTCGCCATTTTGCCATTCCTCAGGACAAATCTGCCCCAATTTCCCTTAACATTTTCACCAGGACAGGATCCGCTTCCCCAATTCTTATTGTACCTTCACAAATGAAAGGGTGGATCCTTTTCCCTCTTTCAATTGGGGCTTTTCTTAAAACGTCCTCTTCTTATTGGTCCACCATCCTGACCAAAGCCACATTCCCATTCTTCCTGGGGCTACAACACTTCTAAGCAAAGTGTCCCTTTACTCCACAACTGAAACACCGTCCCACTCTGAAGGTTCCCCACCAGTCACTTTGGCCACATCTTCGGAGGACGAGGTTCCATGTATCTTTGTTGAGCTTTCCGCCCCCTGCTCCAGAGCTTGACCCAATGTTACTACCTTGAGGCTTCCTCGCTGGCTCTCTGAAACTCTGAGGACCCTTGTTCGCTCTGCTTGGATGGCTACATCTGGGAGGATCCACCCCAGTCTTCACTTCTCCCATGCTTCTGAAGTTACGATCTAACTTTGGGTATGCAGGTAGTTTGGACAGACCTTCCCCCCTAGGGCACAATGCTTCTTCTAACATATCTGCCCTGTCTGTCGAGGCCTTCAAATGCTTGAGGCCACCCTAGCGCTCTAGTGCACTTACCAAATCTCTTTCGGTACAACTCCGGAGTCAACCGGAAAGAACACAGGCACCACATTCTTCATTGCCTCATAACTCATACATTCCTCGACGTCCAGCATGTTGTAAGCCTCCCTGGCTTCACCAGTCAGCTTACTCTGAATCAATTCCGCCCTTACTCCGGCTATCTTTTCAAGATCGCGACCCTCTCAAAATGGCCGAAGAAATTCTCGGCCTCTTGTGGTACAAACGCTGCTAAATCACGTTCCTTCACGTGGTGGTCGTCCTGGTGACTAGGAAGTCGTACCCTCACACGTTCAATATGCCTCAGTTCAATCTTCTTGCTTGCCTCTATCTCCAATCTCTTGGTTTCCTCCCTCTGAAGCTGTATCTGGGCCTCCCGCTCTTCCCATTTCAGCTGCGCTTAATGTTCTCGCTCCTCTTTTTCCCGTTTCAGTTGGTGGCTGGCTCCTCACGTTGCAGTTGTGCGTCGTGATCTCGCTCCCCTTCTTCCTGTTTCAGTAGGGCAGCTGGCTCCTCACGTTGCAGCTGTGCGACGCACTCTCGCTCTCCCCTTCTTCCCGTTTAAGTTGGGCAGTTCGCTCCTCAAGCTGCCGCTGCCACTCGCACTCTTCCCATTTCTGCTGTGTCTCACATTCACGTTCTTCTCTCTGAGCCTCCAGCTGCAATTTCAACATTTCCAGCTTCACGCTCCTCCTGGTTCCACTGGAGCCACCCTGGCTTCCTCCATTGCATTGGGCATTCCCAACACTGGTAGGTTCCTGAGATGGTTACCTCAGGAACTCAGACGAGAAGAGGCTACCCCCAGTAGCCTCTTCTCGTACCCTGAGCTGAACAACAATCTGCAGCCATCTCTCCCACCACCCCTCGATGACCTCAACCTTTTTCCAAAGTGGTTCGCCACTATTTAGATGACCCTTCATGCAACCCTCCAGTGCACTTTCATCCCTCGACTCCATAAACTCAGCTACTTTACTATCCTTCATTTCTTAGGCTACCCGAGCGATTAATTGCACACAGTTGTACTGGTCCAGTAGCACATACCCTGTCACATTGTCACTGCCCTCGCAATCCTGTCAAGGATGCCACTTTATGTTGCTCAGGTCTTCGCTCTTCTGGTCCTGGGTGCTACTGACAACCATGGGAGCACCTAAGTCTACTACGGGCTGGGGTTCTTTCCTGAAACCCGCCTTCCACCCGTACCGAGTGAGTAAGTTCAACCTCCTCAGCCTCCTTTCATAGTATGTTGGTTAACACAGAGACTCGTTTGATCACGTCCGAACTTGCCCAACATAAACAATATGCCCAAACAGGTTGATATACTCTACAGCTTGATATATCCACTCACCAGTACTGATATATACAGCTAACAAGGTCGCTAGCTGGGTCCTCCTACTCATCTGACCAAGTAACACTGATCTTAATAGTATTATCCTTAATTTCTAGCATAGAAACACCTTGATAGAGTGTATTGTGCAACAATTCAATTGCTCAACTAATTACTCAAGAGATGAAAGCA
>WNGS01157669.1:0-10387 GCA_020271785.1 Procambarus virginalis
GCAACACTCACGTTAGGACCGTGAAGCAACACTCACGTTAGCACCGTGATGCAACACTCACGTTTAGGACAGTGATGCAACACTCACGTTAGGACCGTGATGCAACACTCACGTTAGGACCGTGATGCAACACTCACGTTAGGACCATGAAGCAACACTCACGTTAGGACCGTGAAGCAACACTCACGTTAGCACCGTGATGCAACACTCACGTTTGGACCGTGATGCAACACTCACGTTAGGACCGTGATGCAACACTCACGTTAGGCCCGTGATGCAACACTCACGTTAGACCGATGAAGCACACCACGTTAGGACCGTGAAGCAACACTCACGTTAGCACCGTGATGACAACACTCACGTTAGGACCGTGATGCAACACTCACGTTAGGACCGTGATGCAACACTCACGTTAGGACCATGCAACATCACGTTAGGACCGTGAAGCAACACTAACGTTAGGACCGTGAAGCAACACTCACGTTAGGACCGTGAAGCAACACTCACGTTAGGCACCGTGATGCAACACTCACGTTAGGACCGTGAATGCAACACTCACGTTAGGACCGTGAAGCAACACTCACGTTAGACCGTGAAGCAACACTCGTTAGGACCGTGATGCAAAACTCACGTTAGGACCGTGATGCAACACTCACGTTAGGACCGTGATGCAACACTCACGTTAGGACCGTGATGCAAACTCACGTTAGGACCATGAAGCAACACTCAAGTTAGGACCGTGAAGCAACACTCACGTTAGCACCGTGATGCAAAACTCACGTTTGGACCGTGATGCAACACTCACGTTAGGACCGTGATGCAACACTCACGTTAGGACCGTGATGCAACACTCACGTTGGACCGTGAAGCAACACTCACGTTAGGACCATGAAGCAACACTCTCGTTAGGACCGTGAAGTAACACTCACGTTAGCACCATGATGCAACACTCACGTTAGGACCGTGATGCAACACTCACGTTAGGACCGTGATGCAACACTCACGTTAGGACCATGAAGCAACACTCGTTAGAACCGTGAAGCAACACTCACGTTAGCACCGTAATGCAACACTCACGTTAGGACCGTGATGCAACACTCACGTTAGGACAGTGATGCAACACTCATGTTTGGACCATGATGCAACACTCACATTTGGACCGTGATGCAACACTCACGTTAGGACCGTGATGCAACACTCACGTTAGGCCCGTGATGCAACACTCACGTTAGGACCGTGATGCAACACTCACGTTAGGACCGTGATGCAACACTCACGTTAGGACCGTGATGCAACACTCACATTTGGACCGTGATACAACACTCACGTTAGGACCGTGAAGCAACACTCACGTTAGCACCGTGATGCAACACTCACGTTAGGACCGTGATGCAACACTCACGTTAGGACCGTGATGCAACACTCACGTTAGGACCGTGATGCAACACTCACGTTAGGACCGTGATGCAACACTCACGTTAGGACCGTGATGCAACACTCACGTTAGGACCGTGATGCAACACTCACGTTAGGACCGTGATGCAACACTCACGTTAGGACCGTGATGCAACACTCACGTTAGGACCGTGATGCAACACTCACGTTGGGACCGTGATGCAACACTCACGTTAGGACCATGAAGCAACACTCGTTAGGACCGTGAAGCAACACTCACGTTAGCACCGTGATGCAACACTCACGTTAGGACCGTGATGCAACACTCACGTTAGGACCGTGATGCAACACTCACGTTAGGACCGTGATGCAACACTCACGTTAGGACCGTGATGCAACACTCACGTTAGGACCATGAAGCAACACTCACGTTAGCACCGTGATGCAACACTCACGTTTGGACCGTGATGCAACACTCACGTTAGGACCGTGATGCAACACTCACGTTAGGACCGTGATGCAACACTCACGTTGGGACCGTGAAGCAACACTCACGTTAGGACCATGAAGCAACACTCTCGTTAGGACCGTGAAGCAACACTCACGTTAGCACCGTGATGCAACACTCACGTTAGGACCGTGATGCAACACTCACGTTAGGACCGTGATGCAACACTCACGTTAGGACCATGAAGCAACACTCGTTAGGACCGTGAAGCAACACTCACGTTAGCACCGTGATGCAACACTCACGTTAGGACCGTGATGCAACACTCACGTTAGGACCGTGATGCAACACCCATGTTTGGACCGTGATGCAACACTCACATTTGGACCGTGATGCAACACTCACGTTAGGACCGTGATGCAACACTCACGTTAGGACCGTGATGCAACACTCACGTTAGGACCGTGATGCAACACTCACATTTGGACCGTGATACAACACTCACGTTAGGACCGTGAAGCAACACTCACGTTAGGACCGTGAAGCAACACTCACGTTAGGACCGTGATGCAACACTCACGTTAGGACCGTGATGCAACACTCACGTTAGGACCGTGATGCAACACTCACGTTTGGACCGTGATGCAACACTCACATTTGGACCGTGATGCAACACTCACGTTAGGACCGTGATGCAACACTCACGTTAGGACCGTGATGCAACACTCACGTTAGGACCGTGATGCAACACTCACGTTAGGACCGTGATACAACACTCACGTTAGGACCGTGATGCAACACTCACGTTAGGACCGTGATGCAACACTCACGTTAGGACCGTGATGCAACACTCACGTTAGGACCGTGATGCAACACTCACGTTAGGACCGTGATGCAACACTCACGTTAGGACCGTGATGCAACACTCACGTTAGGACCGTGACGCAACACTCACGTTTGGACCACGTTATATAAGAAAATATAAATCAAGTGATTAAACAGATTTTTTTTGGCAGGGATATACCTGTGCGGGCCCTAAGCCTCTGGCTGGCCCACTAAGTGTTGCTTGTTTCTGTTTTACTTGGGCGGAGTATGAGTATTTGTGACTCGCATGGTCGTTTCAGTAAGATTTTGCTAGTGTTCAACAACTTCTGTTCTGTTGAATCAAAGTTGAAATCTTAATGGGTTTGTAACTGCACTTTGTTAGATATTGTTCCAGTGGTCTGTCGGACATTGCTCCACAGTGCTGACATTAAACAGATGATTAACAAATTAATGAATAAATAAAACTTGACTGAATAAACTAATTATATTTGATTGTACAGCTAATAAACAGTGATTACCTGAGAAATATAGGTGATTAAATGTATAAAAACGGGTGATTGCATTGGTAAATTTATATTTGAACAAATCGATAAAATGTTATAAATAGATATATTTAAGTTGCTGTCATTGACAAATAAAATGTGATTGAACATTTAAAAAGTGAATAAATAGATGAAAATTGCGATTGAAATTTTAAAACTGAACTATTATTTAACAATGAATAAAGGAAGAGATGATAAACGAGGACCGCGTGAATATTGGGTCCAACCTCCCAGTCTGGCCACGACGCTTCCTGCTTAATGATGAACTCAGCAGTCATTCATTCATCCACTTCATCATACATTTTTAATTGACAGTTGAGGCCTGAGAGGTAGAAGTCTGAGAGGAAAAAATGTTCTACAAGTTATTTTTCTTCATTGAACACTTCAGTTAATAGAATCTTTATGATAGATAAATTAAGTGTTTTAATTAACTGAATTATGTAGTATTTATTATAGTTTCTACGGTAATTATGGTAATACTACAGTAATAGTTAAGGCATTATGGTAATGTTTATGGTATATACATGTATATTCCTTTTATATACAGAGGAAGTATGAACATACCTATAAATATGTTACTGGATTCATTACATAATTGATTATATTTTGATATTGATGCTGTAAAAGAATTAAGGAATCCAAAATGAGATCCTACCTAAGAACGAAAATTTACTTGTATACAAACAAAAAACATATTCAGACATAACATGAATGCATTCACACATGGGTTCGGTGGCTGAGTGGACACCACGCTTGATAAGTAGTCATGTGGACCAAGGTTCGATTCCTGTGGCAGGCAAAAACAAATGGGCAGAGTTTCTTTCACCCTGATACCCCTGTTACCTAGCAGAAAATAGGTACCTGGTAGTCAGACAGCTGTTACGAGCTGCTTCCTGAGGGTGTGTGTGTGGAAAAAAATAGTTAGTAGTTAGTAAAGGTTGATTGATTGACAGTTGAGAGACGGGCCGAAATAGCAGAGCTCAACCTCCCGCAAGCACAAACAGGTGAATAAAACTGGTGAATACATGTTGTGCGCTTTGCAAAGTATCGGAATAGCGTGTTGTGAGCGTTTTAATAAAGAATGAGTTATTGTGAGTGTTGCAACACATAAATTAGTTGTGAGTGTTGCAACATATGAATGATATGAAATTTTTGCAACACAGAAGTGTTGTGTGTGTGTTGCAACACAGAGCTAACATATTTGTTGTGAATGTTACAACAGAAAAATACCATACCGTGAGTCATGCACCACGTTATTTAAGTTTTGCAATGCTGCACTCACTCACAACGTATTATCCTTGTGTTGCAATGATGAAACTCTCACAACACAATATCCCTGTGTTGCATCCTTCAACCCACATTATTTCAGTGTTGCAACACTCGCAACACATTATTACTGTGCGGATGAGGAGTCACAATAACAAGGCTGAAATATGTTGACCAAACCTAAGACTAGAAAGTGAAGGGACGACGACGTTTCGTCGTCGTCCCTTCACTTTCTAGTGTTTGGTTTGGTCAACACATTATTACTGTGTTGCAGCGTTCATAACACTTTTTTCTGCGTTGTATTATTCACAACACTTTTGTTCTGTGGTGCCAAACACGCCACCCCTGAGTTGCAACACGCACAATGGTAATCTTGAGGTTATCTTGAGATGATTTCGGGGCTTAGTGTCCCCGCGGCCCGGTCCTCGACCAGGCCTCCACCCCTAGGAGCAGCCCGTGACAGCTGACTAACTCCCAGGTACCTAATTTACTGCTAGGTAACAGGGGGCATCAAGGTGAAAGAAACTCTGCCCATTGTTTCTCGCCGGCGCCCGGGACCGAACCCGGGACCACAGGATCACGCGTCCAGTGTTCTGTCCGGTCAGGCACAGACTCCCTCAGTGGGTTATTTGTGTGGTGCAACTCTCACATCATGCTAATCTTGTGTTGCAATGATGGAAGACAACACTACCAATCTATAAATTATGCATGCAACACCTACAGAACGTCATTTCTTTGCTGCAATACTCACAAAATGGCATTAATGTGTTGTAACACTCACAACACGTTATTCCTGTGTTGCATCGCTGCATCACTCACAACATGATATTGCTGTGTTTCAACACTCAGAAGACGTTAGCAATGTGATGCAACACTCAACTCGTTTTCCCATCAAGCGTTAAATGTTGTATTCTTGCACAATATATATTGTTCATTGCTAACATATAAATTGCAAATTGTATTAGATAGGAAAGTTATATACAAGGTGATAGAAAATAACAAAATTAAAAAGATAAATAGAAAATAATTAAATAAACAAATAAAACGCGAAAGAATAAATCAATAATATGCAATAATTCTAACTATTATTTGGGTAATATATAGAAAAGAAAGTTTCGGCGGCAATAGTCGAACTGGTGACCGCGTGAACACCGGGTCCGACCTCCCAGTCTGGCCACGACTCTTCCTGTTTAATGAAGAACTCAGCAGTCATACATTCATCCACTTCACCATACATCTTCAACTGACAATTGTGGCGTGTGAAGGAGAGAGTGGGGAAGGCAAATGAATCTTTATGAGAAGATTATGTAAGGTAAGGGAAGGAAAAGATAAGGTGAAAGCGCCAGGCCAGTATGAATATATAACACTTGGAAGGGACATTATGATGGGCTGGGATATGAGGACGGAGTGAAGCAACGGGGCTCAACCACTTGGACCATCGGGGATCGAGCGCCGACCCTGCACAACCCGTCCTCGCAAATCTAAAAAGTCAATATTGACATACTAGTTGCGTGCATAGGTAACATACCTAACATAAGTTTCCCTTGAAAAGCTTCATAGAAAACACCGACCTTACCTAACCTTGTTAGTATGTTAAGATGAGCATCTTATTGCTTCGTAATTACAATTATTACCTAACCTATACCTATAATAGGTTAAGTAACAATTGTAATTACGAAGCTATAAAATGCATATTTTCACATACTAACAAGGTTAGGTAAGGTCGGTGTTTTCTATGAAGCTTTTCAAGGGAAACTTATGTTAAGTATGTTACCTATGCACGCAACTAATAAGTCAATATTGACTTATTAGATTTGCGAGGACGGGTTGTGCAGGGTCGGCGTTCGATCCCTGATGGTCCAAGTGGTTGAGCACCGTTGCTTCTATGAAGATTTTCAAGGGAAACTATAATGTTAAGTATGTCACCTATGCACATATTTAATAAGTCAATATTGACTTATTAAATTTGCGAGGACGGGTTGCCCTGCAAGAAGCGAAAGTATGGAGTGGAAAAACGGTGTACAATCACTTGGACCTTCGGAGATCGAACAGAAAACGTATTTTGTAGACATCATAGATCATAATAAAGTTAAACAAAGCGAACTATTCAAAGTTATTTTCTCCAATTTATTAAGGTAAATAAATATTTAACCTAGGACATATTCTATTTAGTATTTATTTAATCAATAAATAATTTGTTTGCATTGGTTGTTTATGGGCATTCAAGTAATTATGGTAATACCATAGTAATAATTCATGTAATTATGGTAGTATTATAATATTCGTGAAAGTAATTATCTTATTGCTGTCAATATCTTGCGGCAGTTAAAATGTTTTTGATTACTTAACTTTATTGACCAAAGAGAGGAAAGAATCGTGAATGAAAACCTCACTTTAAATAAAATTTGTCATATTCATACCATGTCATAAATTCATGTCATATTCAAAGATATACAGACTTAAAATGAACGCACATAGACATTTTGTAAGTGTTGCAACGCTCAGGAATAGCATATTTTGAATGTTGCAACACAGGAATAAAGTGTTGTGAGTGTTGCAAATTTGAATAATGTGCTGTGAGTCTTGAAACACTGAAATGAGAAGTTATAAGTGTTGAAACACAAAAAGAGGTGTTGCAAAACAGAACTTCTTAGGAGTGTTGCAGCACCAAATAACCTACCCAGGGTTAGTCTACTCTTACCAGGCTACTCTACACATAAATAAAATGTGATTGAATATTAAAAATTTGATTAAATAGAAGAAAAATAGTTTAAGATTAACACTAAAGTATTATCTGGGTAATATATGGAACAAAGGAATCTCAAATCTATATCACAGAGGTCGAACTGGTGACCGCTTGAACACCGGGTACGACCTCCGAGTCTTGAAAATGAGATTGACAACCTTGGCGGAAATGAAAGTTTACATAGATAAACAAAAACGTTCAGACATAAGAGGAATGCACACATTATGCGAGTGTTGCAACACTCAGGAATAGCGTGTTGCGAGTGTTGCAACACTCAGGAATAGCGTGTTGCGAGGGTTCGAGCACAAAAATGAGATGTTGTGAGTTTTGAAAAAAACTAGTTGTGTGTTGCAAAACTCACAACGTGTTATTTCGATGTTGCAAAACTCACAACGCGTATTTCGATGTTGCAACACCTACAACGCGTATTTCGATGTTGCAACACCAACAACGCGTATTTCGAAGATGCAACTCTCACAAAAAAATCTTGATGTATTGCAGCTCTCATAACATTTTATGTATGCATTGCAACACTAACAACACGGTATTATTGTGTTGCAAAACTTACATCATTACTTAACACTCGCATACTTAAGTGTTGCAATATTTTGAATATTTTATTACTTCATACTCGCATACTTGTCTATTTAATACTTTCTATTTGAAAGTAATTAAGCAGATATAATTACTTTCATAGAAAGTATGAATATATAACACTTGGAAGGGACATTAGGATGGACTGGGATGTGAGGACGGAGTGAAGGAACGGTGCTCAATCACTTCCACCTTCAGGGTCGAACATAAATGTATTTTATATACAGCAAAGATCTGAATATATTTAAACGATGGAAACTGTATTGTTCTCTGGAATTCTTTAAGATATATAAAGGTGTTATTACACTTAGTATTTATTTAATAAATCAATAATTTTTGTGATAGCTTGTTTAAGGGCATTGATGCGCTCACCTGGATGTGTTCACCTAGACGTGCTCACCTGAATGTGTTCACCTAGACGTGCTCACCTAGATGTGCTCACCTAGATGTGTTCACCTAGATGTGCTCACCTAGATTTGATCACCTAGATGTACTCACCTAGATGTGCTCACCTAGATGTGCTCACCTAGATGTGCTCACCTAGATTTCATCACCTAGATGTGTTCACCTTGATGTGTTCACCTAGATGTGCTCATCTAGATGTGCTTTCCTAGATATGCTCACCAAGATGTGCTCACTTAGATGTTCTCACCTGGATGTGCTCACCTAGATGTGCTCACCTAGATGTGCTCACCTAGAAGTGCATCACGCACCTCCTGTGCCAGGTAAGTCCACTATGGGCTCACCATAGCCCGTTCTACTTGCCCCGCTCCTGTGCTAGGTAAGTCCACTACGGGCTCACCATAGCCCGTTCTACTTGGAGGTTGTTCCGAGTAGCTAAATCTATAACAACAACAACAACCTTGAAGTGCTCACCTAGATGTGCTCACCTAGATGTGCTCATCTAGCTGTACTCACCTAGAAGTGCTCACCTAGATGTGGTCACCCTAGTTATCAGCGTTAAATATTACCGAGAAATAAATCCTATTTTGAGCTTTTCAATTTGTTTTTCTAGGAATGATCACAAGGCAGGAATTTTATCTGTATGATTAAAAGAAGTAATAACAGTGTATTTGGCGTATATATGTTTGATTTTTATTTTACTTTTAATTCACTGCAAGTGCTGAAACAGGGAAGCAACAGATTGATGGAACTTGACTTTACAGTGCGTTTAAACTCATAAGGTTCAAATACTTGCCTTAAACCTTTAACAAAAATGTCCCTCATGTTATTAATTTTTCTATATTGAAGACTTCAATCAATAGAATCCTATAGATAGAAAAAAATAATGTATCTACTAACTTATGTAAATCTAAACTAATAGCTACCGTAATTATGTTAAAAGTATAGTAATTGTTCAGGCATTAAGGTAATATTTATGGTAAAGACATGTATATTCCTTTTATGAACAGAGGAAATATATCTATATTCCTTACAGTATCTAACGGGATTCATTATATTATTGATTATATTTTTATATGGGTGCTTGTGAAGAAGGAATCTATAATGAGAACGGAGATTTGAACGAAAATCTACTTGCACACAAACAACAAATATTCAGACATAACACGAATACATTCACACATGTTGTGAGCTTCGCAACAGCAACGAAATAGCGATTTGTGAGCGTTGCAATACAGGAGTTGTTATTGTTGCAACACAGAAATAATGTGTTGTGAGTGTTGCAACACATGACTAACATATTTGTTGTGAAAGTTGCAACAGAAAAATATTATAATGTGAGAGTTGCTTCACGTTATTTCTGAGTTGCAATGGTACAACACTCACCACATAATATCCCTGTGTTGCAATGGTGCAACACTCACCACACAGTATTCCAGTGTTGCAAAGGTGCAACACTCACCACATAATATCCTGTGATGCAATGGTGCAACACTCATCACATAAAATTCCTGTGTCGCATAACTCAAACCATATTATTTCTGTGATGCCACACTCGCATCACGTTAGTAGTGTGGAGTATGCCAATGATCGGCAATTTTCTTTTTTTCGCCTGCCGGTCATTGGCATAGACGATTTTCGTTACCCCGGTGACTGGTTATTTGCCTTTTTTCTCCATGCCATTCATTGGCCCTTGGGTTTTATCGAATTTCTTCTACAAGTCGCTCTATAGCCCCCCTGCCATTTAGCTTAAGGGGATTAAATTGCCGGTCCCTGTCTCGTGTGTTTTGTGTTACTTCAGCGACCCTTGCACAGGCATCACCAATGGTCAATGACGTCATCGGGTAGCCAGTCTTCAATTAGCCTGGGGGTAGGATTAAAATACAGGTCCCTGGCATACCCAAATTACGTTACCCCGGTGACCCATGCACAGGCATTGCTAATGGTCAATGACGTCATCAGCTAGCCAGTCACCCTGTCTTCATCTTCCCTAAGTAAGCCCGTTTTCTGTTATAGTATACGTATTCCCACTTTCTATATTTATATCAAGGGGACTAAAAGGCTGCCTCCTGTCAAGCCTAATGTACAATGGCGTTATCCATTATAAGCTCATTTTCTCAATAAGGTCTTTCCATACTGTTGCCCATCTATCATTTTATATCTAAGATC
>WNGS01157677.1:0-27389 GCA_020271785.1 Procambarus virginalis
CCCAGATCTTTCTCTCTATTTGACTCTTGTCGGATTTCCCCTCCCAAATGATACCTTGTGTTCAGCCCTCCTGCTCCCTCTCCTAATTTCATCACCTTACACTTTCCCGAGTTGAACTTTAGCAGCCATTTTCTAGACCATTCCTCCAGTTTATCCAGGTCATCCTGTAGTCTCTGTCTATCTTCATCCGTCTTGATTCTTCTCATAATTTTTGCATCATCAGCAAACATTGAGAGGAATGAGTCTATACCCTCCGGAAGATCGTTCACATATATTAGAAACAGGATGGTCCAAGTACTGAGCCCTGTGGGACTCCGCTGGTGACATCTCGCCACTCTGATGTCTCCCCCTCACCGTTACTCGCTGTTTCCTGTTGCTTAAGTACTCCCTTATCCACTGGAGCACCTTCCCTTTTACTCCTGCCTGTTGCTCCAACTTTTTTAACAGCTTTTGTGCGGTACTGTGTCAAAGGCTTTTGGCAATCCAGGAAAATGCAGTCGGCCCACCTTCTCTTTCCTGCCTAATTTTTGTTGCTGGTCATAAAATTCTATTAAACCTGTGAGGCACGATTTACCATCCCTGAACCCATGGTGGTGGTGCGTTACAAAGTATTTCCCTCTAGATGCTCTACGAGCCTTTTCCTCACGATCTTCTCCATTACCTTGCATGGTATACAAGTTAAGGAAACTGGCCTGTAATTCAGTGCCTCTTGCCTGTCACCCTTTTTGTATATTGGGACCACGTTAGCTGTCTTCCAACTTTCTGGTAAGTCTCCTGTTTCCAGTGACCTGTTATACACCATAGAGAGTGGCACACTTGTGCTTCTGCACCTTCCTTTAGTATCCATGGTGAGATTCTGTCAGGCCCAACAGCCTTTGTCACATCCAGCTCCAGCAGACACCTTTTGACCTCATCACTGGTGAGGTCAAATTCCTCCAAGGTTGCTTGGTTTGCCACCTCCTCATTTAGTGCAGGGGCTTCTCCTTGTTCTATTGTGAAGACCTCCTGGAATCTCTTGTTGAGTTCTTCACACACCTCCTTGTCATTCTCTGTGTATCTGTTCTCCGCTTTTCGCAGCTTCATCACTTGTTCTTTCACTGCTGTTTTCCTCCTGATGTGGCTGTGGAGCAGCTTTGGTTGGGTCTTTGGCTTTACTCGCGATGTCATTTTCAAACTGTCTCTCTGCTTCTCTCCTCACTCTGAGGTACTCATTTCTGGCCCTCTGTATCTCCCCTGCTCTCTGGTGTTCTGTTATTTCTGTAATTTCTCCATGTTCTTTTACTCAGTTGCTTCGCTACCTTGCATCCTGGTTGAACCATGGGTTTTTTCTGTTGTTTTTCGTTTTTCTCCTTTTGGACAGGGATAAACCTGTCTGCAGCTTCCTGGCACTTCTGGGTGACAAAATCCATCATGACCTGCACATTCTTGTCTCTAAGTTCTGTTTCCCATGGTATTCCTCTGAGAAAGCTCCTCATCTCTTCATATTTTCCTCTTCGGTAATTCAGTCTTTTTCCCTCCACTCCCATCCTTGGATAGGTTATCCCTACCTCCACCAAGTACTCAAGGTCAGTACACTGTGGTCACTCATTCCTATGGGGCTTCCACTTTGACTTCCCTTATTTCTGACTCATTCAGGGTGAATATTTCGAGTCTAGCTGGTTCATCATTGCCTCTTACTCATTGTGGTGTGTGTGTGTGTGTGTGTGTGTGTGTGTGTGTGTGGTGTGTGTGGTGTGTGTGTGTGTGTGTGTGTGTACTCACCAAAGTTGTGTTTGGGGGGTTGACCTCTGGCTCTTTGGTCCCGCCTCTCAACCGTCAATCAACAGGTTGTGTGTGTGTGTGTGTGTGTGCGTGTGTGTGTGTTGTGTGTGTGTGTGGTGTGTGTGTGTGTGTGTGGTGTGTGTGTGTATGTGTGTGTGTGTATTCACCTGTTTATTTGCGGGGGTTGAGCTTTGCTCTTTCGGCCCTAAGAAAACAGGTTCGGCCTGACATCACCCTAACAAGCCCCCATGACATCATCCTAACAAGCCCATGACATCACCCTAACAAGCCCATGACATCACCCTAACAAGCCCATGACATCACCCTAACAAGCCCATGACATCACCCTAACAAGCCCATGACATCAACCTAACAAGCCCATGACATCACCCTAACAAGCCCATGACATCACCCTAACAAGCCCATGACATCACCCTAACAAGCCCATGACATCACCCTAACAAGCCCATGACATCACCCTAACAAGCCCATGACATCAACCTAACAAGCCCATGACATCACCCTAAGAAGCCCATGACATCAACCTAACAAGCCCATGACATCACCCTAACAAGCCCATGACATCACCCTAACAAGCCCATGACATCAACCTAACAAGCCCATGACATCAACCTAACAAGCCCATGACATCACCCTAACAAGCCCATGACATCACCCTAACAAGGCCGTGACATCACCCTAACAAGCCCATGACATCACCCTAACAAGCCCATGACATCACCCTAACAAGCCCATGACATCACCCTAACAAGCCCATGACATCACCCTAACAAGAGAAATGTTGAATAAAAACACTCGTATAATAGACAAAACCCAAGATGTAAGAAGATTACAAATTCTTGAAGCACTCCACATAACAATAGAACAACCCGCCATAAATGCCCAACATTACAGAACTGTTCACTGTACCCACCATGAGAGTAAGAACAAGACCAGAACGTGAAGACTGTACCTAATAGCGGGTACACCTGTACCCGCAATTAGGCTGTTTTACAGGAACTTCTTTTCGACGGCTCATAAAATGGACGAAAGGGTCCTAAAAGATATTCATGATAGGAACGTTATCCCCACAGACAAAAATCAGAAAATGCAATTGACAGTTTCCTATAAAACCAAAAAAACGGCCAACCTACTCATGGAAAACTCGCCAGACACAAGACAGAATGCCTTGAAGGAAACCAACGTCGTCTATGCCTTCAACTGCCCACTTGGGGACTGTGAGCCCCAAAGATCTCAGTATATAGGCAAGACAACAACATCTCTTTCCAGGCGATTAACAATGCACAAACAACAAGGCTCCATCAAGGAACATATAATGACCTCTCACAACCAGACCATCACCAGAGAAATCTTAACAAGCAACACAGAAATTATCGATAGATACAGCGACAGCATGGGAGCCGGTCGGCCGAGCGGACAGCACGCTGGACTTATGATCATGTGGTCCCGGGTTCGATCCCGGGCGCCGGCGAGAAACAATGGGCAGACTTTCTTTCACCCTATGCCCTAGCGTGTACCCAGGTACCTATTTTACCTAGCAGTAAAATAGGTACCTGGGTGTTAGTCAGCTGTCACGGGCTGCTTCCAGGGGGTGGAGGCCTGGTCAAGGACCGGGCCGCGGGGACACTAAAGCCCCGAAATCATCTCAAGATAACCTCAAGATAGCAGGAAACTCGACATCAGCGAGGCACTACACATCAAAAAGTCAACACCAGCAATCAACAGCCAATTAACACATAACTCTATTCTACCCACTTCAAGACCCCGAACCAACATAGAAGCAACAACAGAAAATATGGGCCAATAGGCTTTCTGTAGTTACTTTCATTCCTATGTTCTCATATGCAATATACCCATTGTGTCACCTCACCCAAAACGAAATAAGATGGAAATGATATGTGTGTGTAAACCTGCCTTTGAAAATGTGAGAAGTCCTTGCGAAACGCTTTTAGGCGTCAGGCCGTACATAAAAAATGAGAAAATGAACTTTGGAAAGTTAATTTTTCAATTACCCCCGACAGTGAAGAAAAACATAAGAAATATTGAGAAGATTCGTGTTAGAATCATTAACCTAACCTAACCCTTTCGGTCATATCAACAATATATATATATATATATATAATATATATATATATATATATATATATATATATATATATATATATATATATATGAAGGCAAGGGTGACGCAAGGGGCAGGCGTGACGAAGCACTGACGCGCAAGGGGGAAGCGTGACGAAGCACTGACGCAAGAGGGACAGGCGTGACGAAGCACTGACGCAAGAGGGAAGCGTGACGAAGCACTGACGCAAGAGGGAGCGTGACGAAGCACTGACGCAAGAGGGAAGCGTGACGAAGCGCCTCACACAGAAGCCTGAAGCATCACCTCCCTCTTCCAGCAACTCCCTAAATGAATTAGTGTCAGGGAGGCTGGCGAGGCGCCCCTGAACCTGAGATGGGATCAGTCTCTCGCGCCTCAGCGCATAATATGCTAAACTGATTCCCGGCCCCACGCTTTCCCCCACTACTGACTTAGTTTCACGCTCCCTCTCCTGACCTGGGTTCGACCAGCACTTACGCGCCCGCTTACGAAACTTGAATATCTTTCCTGAATCAATTCATTTCAATGCCTTTATTATACACCCCATACTCATCCCTGTGGGTGGTGGTGGAAGGTTACAGAGGCACATAATCGGTTCAGGAACTGAACCCCCCATAGTGATGGACCACCAGAAAGTACCAATGTGTGTAGTGATGGACCACCAAAAGTACCAATGTGTGTAGTGATGGACCACCAGAAAGTACCAATGTGTGTAGTGATGGACCACCAGAAAGTACCAATGTGTGTAGTGATGGACCACCCAGAAAGTACCAATGTGTGTAGTGATGGACCACCAGAAAGTACCAATGTGTGTAGTGATGGACCACCAGAAAGTACCAATGTGTGTAGTGATGGACCACCAGAAAGTACCAATGTGTGTAGTGATGGACCACCAGAAAGTACCAATAGTACAACAAGTTGTGTACCATCAGCCCATCATAAGATATTGGTACTGTCCCCCAAGTACTGACTGTAAGTACAACCATTACCGGACACCTAACCCCTCCTTCTCTTGAGACGTATGGCGTGGTCACCACACACCACTAGAGGAGGCTGAGCCACAGTAACTACTGAACCACGTACGGTAGTTAACGACCCACAGGTCCTGAAGAACGGTCACCAAGACGCTAGTGGCGGCACCAGATATAGATTAAGTGGATATTAAGGGTGTTAAGTGATCTTTAAGTGATCTCCTTCGCTGTCTACTTTCCCCTCCCCCCACCCACACGAGTCTCAGAGGGGGAAGTACCACCCTACGGGCACTGGGGTACCAGGCCCAGCGACCCCAGTACCCTCCAGTACCATGGGGAGCCTCCAGTATATCTTAGCACTCAAGTGGCCACAAGTCAAGCAGCACTAACACCCCCCCTCCCCCCCTCACTTGGGGCAGTCGTAGTCCAAGGCCCGGGTTCGAATCTCAAACGAGGCAGAAACAATAGGCACCTCTCCCCTCCCCCCCCCCCACACATCGTCAGTGCCAGGTGGCGGCGTGTTGTGGTGTTTCCGGAAGTCTGGCACTGTCCCCTCGTCATCTCCCCTCACCTCGTTAGCCACACCCCTTCCCTCGTCTGTCACCACACACAAACCCTCCCCCCCCCCACCCCATTCCGACCCTGTCACCCCTCCCTATTTCCACCATGTCCCCCCTTCCCATCTTCCCCCCCCCCGTCCCCTCCATCACATACCCTCCCTATCCCTCCTCCTCCTTCACCCCTATCCTCCATGTCCCCCCTATCTCCTTACCCCATACCCTACCAGTCCCCCCCCCTTCCCTTGATCCCCCCCCCCCTACCCAGAATCCTCTGAGACCCTGGTTTTTTTTTTTTGCAGGGATATTTCTGCGCGGGCCCTAAGCCTCTGGCTGGCCACTAGTGTTGCTTGTTTCTTTTCTGTTTTACTTGGGCGGAGTATGAGTATTTATGACTCGTATGGTCGCTTCAGTAACAGAGACCCTGTTAACCACCTCACAGAACCTCACACCCAGGGAACAGCTTTCCCCACCAGCAGAACGCTCACCAAGAAGGGGACAAGAGAATGAACACAAGAACGTGAGCTTCAGGCGACGTACACTAACATAGATGGGATTACAAATAAAACAAGTGAACTTGGAGAATGGGCACGAGAAGAAAACCCAGACATAATAGCACTCACAGAAACAAGTCTAACAAAAACCATAACAAATGCAGTGTTTCCACAGGACTACTATGTAGTAAGAAAGAGAGAGAAGGGAGAGGAGGAGGTGGTGTGGCTTTGCCGATAAGAAAAGGTTGGAATTTTGAAAAGATAGGCATTCAGGGCTGTGAAGGTTTCAGTGACTACATATCAGACACCATAACAACTGAAGGACAGAAATTATAGTAGTAGTCATATATAACCCGCACCAAACGACCGAAGACCCAGACAGGAATATGATAGAAACAATATGGCAACCATTAACATAATAGAGAGAGAGCAGCTTCTGTAGCTAGCAGGAACGGGTCCAGACTACTAATAATGGGAGACTTCAACCACGGGAAGATAGATTGGGAGAACAGAGACCCACATGGAGGACCAGACACATGGAGAGCTAAGCTGCTGGACTTAGCAACAAGAAACTTTCTAAGCCAACACATCAAGGGACCGACAAGAATGAGAAGAGGGGACGAACCAGCAATGCTTCATCTGATATTTACCCTTAATGAGTCGGATACAAGGAAAGTTAAGTTGGAAGCACCCTTGGGAATGAGTGATCACAGTGTATTGAACTTTAAGTTCCTGGTTGAGCTAGGAATTATCTCTCCAAAAAAGTACTGGGAAACAAAGGGCTGGCATACGAAAGGGAAATTATGAGGAGATGAATAAATTCCTAAGGGATATACCATGGGACACAGAACTCAGAACTAAGTCCGTACAAGACATGATGGACTATGTCACCCAATAGTGTCAGGAGGCTGTAAGCAGGTTTATCCCGGCCCGACAGGAAAAAACCGAGAAGCAAAAGAAGAATCCATGGTATAATAGGGCATGTATGAAAGCAAAGAAACTGAACACAAGGGCGTGGAGGAACTTCCGAAATAACAGAACACCAGAAATCAGAGAGAGATACCAGAGAACCAGGAACGAGTATGTTAGTGTGTGCGAAGAGAAGCTGAGAAAAAGTATGAAAATGATATAGCTAATAAAGCCAAGACCGAACCAAAGCTACTACACAGTCACATCAGGAGGAAAACAACAGTGAAGGAACAGGTGATGAAACTTAGAACTGGTGAGGACAGGTACACAGAGAATGACAGAGGTGTGTGAAGAACTCAACAAGAGGTTCCCAGGAGGTCTTCACAATAGAACAAGGTGAAGTCACTGCGCTAGGAGAGGTGGCAGTATACCAGGCGGCCTTCGAAATTACGAGAGATGAGGTCAAGAGGCACCTGTTGGAGCTGGACGTGAGAAAGGCTGTTGGCCTGGACGAAATCTCACCATGGGTATTGAATGACTGTGCAGAAGCACTTTGCTTGCCACTCTCCATAGTGCACAGTAGGTCACTAGAAACGGGGGACCTACCAGAAATATGGAAGACGGCTAATGTGGTCAAAATTTACAAAAAGGGTGACAGACAAGAGGCACTGAACTACAGGCCAGTGTCCTTAACTTGTATACCATGCAAGGTGATGGAGAAGATAATGAGAAAAACCTAGTAACACATTTGGAGAGAAGAGACTTCGTAACAACCCATCAACATGGGTTCAGGGAGGGTAAATCTTCCCTTACAGGATTAATAGAATTCTACGATCAGGTGACAAAGATTAAGCAAGAAAGAGAAGGATGGGCGGACTGCATTTTTTTGGACTGCCGGAAAGTCTTTGACACAGTACCCCATAAAAGGCTGATGCTTAAGCTAGAGAAACTGGTAGGGCGCTCCAGTGGATAAGGGAGTATCTGAGCAATAGGAAGCAGAGAGTTACAGTGAGGGGTGAGACCTCAGATTGGCGTGAAGTCACCAGTGGAGTCCCATAGGGCTCTGTACTCGAACCAATCCTGTTTCTGATATACGTAAATGATCTCCCAGAGGGTATAGACTCATTCCTCTCAATGTTTGATGATGACGCTAAAATTATGAGAAGAATTAAGACAGAGGAGGACAGCTTGAGGCTTGGAGGACAGCTTGAGGAAGACCTGGACAAACTGTAGGAATGGTCGAACAAATAGTTGTTAGAGTTTAATCCAAGCAAATGTAATGTAATGAAGATAGGTGTAGGGAACAGAAACTAAAGTTTCTAAAGATTCCTTTAGAAACTTGTGTAAGGAATCTTTCAGAACATTGTATACCACATATGTCAGACCAATGCTGGAGTATGCGGCTCCAGCATGGAGTCCATATCTAGTCAAGCATAAGACTAAACTGGAAAAGGTTCAAAGGTTTGCCACCAGACTAGTACCCGAACTAAGGGGTATGACCTACGAGGAGAGACTACGGGAATTAAACCTCACGTCACTGTGAGACAGAAGAGTTAGAGGGGACATAATCACCACATAAAAGATTCTCAAGAGGAATTGATAGGGTAGATAAAGACAGACTATTTAACACAGGTGGCACACGCACTAGGGGACACAGGTGGAAATTGAGTGCCCAAATGAGCCATAGAGACGTTAGAAAGAATTTCTTCAGTGTCAGAGTAGTTGACAAATGGAATGCATTAGGAAGTGATGTGGTGGAGGCTGACTCCATACCCATCTTCAAGTGTAGATATGATAGAGCCCAGTAGGCTCAGGAACCTGTACATTAGTTAATTGACAGTTGAGAGACGGGACCAAAGAGCAAGAGCTCAACCCCCGCAAGCACAACGAGGCAAGCACACACACCTTACCTGTCATTCTACTCATATCAACCTTCTCTCCTATAACACTCATGTCAATAGTTCTCATCTTATGTGAGTGGGGGACCCTCATTCACCACCCCCTTCTAGTGCCCCTGTGAAAGAGAAAACATGCACTCTCTTGAACATTATATTGTAGAATGTCCCATACTGGCTGACTTTCGCCCCCTGGGCTGAGGTATGCTGAACTGTGTAACTACTATATGAGTACTGGAACACTTGATGATATATTGGACTTGTTCCCAAGACTGACCATGTAATGTGTCAATTATACAATGTATGTGATGTAACTATATAACCTGAACTTGTAAAAGCACCTTAATCACCTTCACTGATTAAGTGCTTAATTGCAGACTAGTTTCTCTATCAGCTATCTCACCCTGTCAGAGTAAAAGAGACAAATGTATGTGAATGCATGTGTGTGTGTGTATATATGTATGTATATATGTATATGAACGTATATGTGTGTGTGTATGTATATGTATGTGTATAAAGTATATATGGAAGCAGATAAGAATTACATTTCACCTTTGTAAATGCTCATTAATGATACTATGGAAAGAACACATCAACCACTGTATGTTATATGTTATCTTGAGATGATTTCGGGGCTTTAGTGTCTCCGCGGCCCGGTCCTCGACCAGGCCTCCACCCCCAGGAAGCAGCCCGTGACAGCTCACTAACACCCAGGTACCTATTTTACTGCTAGGTAACAGGGGCATAGGGTGAAAGAAACTCTGCCCATTGTTTCTCGCCGGCGCCTGGGATCGAACCCAGGACCACAGGATCACAAGTCCAGCGTGCTGTACGCTCGGCCGACCGTCTGTAGGGCAGACATAACTCTGTGTATCTATGTATTTATGTCTGTGGGTTAGATTAGCATTTTAAAAGCACTACAATCACCTTCTGTGGTTGATTGTTCAATAAATCACTGAACTATATGTTTAACACATCTCTCACCCTGTCCATGGAGGACAGAAGAAAATGTATATATGTTGGTTAGCATTGTAAATGTCTGGCCACGTCTGTGGTAGACAATAATAATAATAATAAGTGCCCCTGCACTACCGCCCGAGTGCACACTCTCCTCACTCGTGTTAGAGTGGACAAGACACACACTATACAACTAAGCGCCAGATATTCCTACCCGACTTAAGCGGTTGTGCTTAACCTTGTGACGTTAAGTAAGAAACTGCGACAATACCTGGACTGCTACCCTGAGACTACCTTGAGAGGATTTCGGGGCTTCGCGTCCCCGCGGCCCGGTTCAAACCAATACACAGAGGTTATGTGACAGGTTTCTTCCTCTGTATCAGACAGAGAACTGTCCGGCTCTCGTTCCTGTACCTCAGGACACTGTACCCGTCCAGCCTCGCTGTATCACACTGTATAACTGTGATACAGCGATATACATATACTGTGATATATAAAGTATATCACAGTATAGCTGGGATTAGCGGCACCGGTAAATCCCCAGCCTGTGGGGGGGGGGGACCTCCTACACACATATACACACCCATCTGATACAGTATACTGTATTGTGTATAATACACCGGTGTAGGACATTATAATATGTGAGAGAGAGGGAGAAGAGTGAGGGAAGGATGGGAGGGGAGAGGGACAGAGTGAGGGGCCAAGACGGAAGGGGACAGGAGGTGAGGGACAGAAGTTGGGGCATGTCACTCACTGGTCACTCACTGACGCACCTCACCCGTCCCCCACGGCCTGCGTCGCCGGCCTGCGTCGCCGGCCTGCGTCGCCAACCTGCGTCGCCAGCCTGCGTCGCCGGCCTGCGTCGCCAGCCTGCGTCGCCAGCCTGCGTCGCCAGCCTGCGTCACCAGCCTGCGTCGCCAGCCTGCGTCACCAGCCTGCGTCGCCAGCCTGCGTCGCCAGCCTGCGTCGCCAGCCTGCGTCGCCGGCCTGCGTCGCCAGCCTGCGTCGCCGGCCTGTGTCACCGGCCTGCGTCGCCGGCCTGCGTCGCCGGCCTGCGTCGCCAGCCTGCGTCGCCGGCCTGCGTCGCCAGCCTGCGTCGCCGGCCTGTGTCACCGGCCTGCGTCGGATTGGGTGATTGAGGTGTTATTACGGGGGCCGGGAGTGGCACTAATGTCTGGCACTGTGGAGAGTGGCCCTCCACACAGTGCCTGGTGCCACTCCACCAGTGCCAACACGGCTCACAGAGTTACCAGTCGGGGTCGAGGAGAAAATTAAATGACTGTGTGATTACCTTCACTTTTGTTGGTTAATTGACAACCAATTATGTTCCAGCTAGACTTTTAGGCTAATGATGTCCCCCAGTAACATGAGTGACGTCACCATACCATTAACATGAGTGACGTCACCATATCACCACACTGTCTCACACCCATGTGAGACAGTGGACCGAATCTCACAAAGGAAACCGAAGTTTTATATAACCTTGGAGGACAGGCAGCCATTCTTTGGTCCCACACACACACACACACACACACACATATATATATATATATATATATATATATATATATATATATATATATATATATATATATATATATATATATATTGAGGTGGAGGCGAGCAGAGGAGGAGACAATACTCACCATCAATCTCAGGTCTTATCTACGCTTAATTATTAATGCAAATGTTAGTTTTGAATTCCGCTAAATGGGGCTTTGATTCCTCGGGAAATTTAAGCGTTTTTTTTTCGAGATAATTGTATCAGGTATGGTGAGGCTGGTGTACTCACCTAGTTGTGCTTGCAGGGGTTGAGCTCTGGCTCTGGATCACTACCTATAAAATTCTCAGGGGAATTGACAGGGTAGATACACTGTTTAACACTGGTGGTACGCGAACAAGGGGACACAGGTGGAAACTGAGTACCCACATGAGCCACAGAGACGTTAGAAAGAACTTTTTCAGTGTCAGAGTAGTTAACAGGTGGAATGCGTTAGGCAGTGATGTGGTGGAGGCTGACTCCATACACAGTTTCAAGTGTAGATATGATAGAGCCAGTAGGCTCAGGAACCTGTACACCAGTTGATTGACAGTTGACAGGCGGGACCAGAGAGCCAAAGCTCAACCCCCGCAAGCACAACTAGGCGAGTAAATGATCTCTGGGATATCATTTATATATATCAGAAACAGTATAGGACCAAGGACTGAACTCTGCAGGACCCCACTGGTGACGTCTCGCCACTCTGGGACCTCACCCCTCACAGTGACTCGCTGTCTTCCGTTGCTTAGGTACTCCCTTATCCAGTAGAGTACCTTCCCTTTCAATCCTGCCTGGATCTCCAGCTTGTGCACTAGAGTCTTATGTGGTACTGTGTCAAAGGCTTTCTGGCAATCCAAAAATATGCAGTCTGCCCAGCCCTCTCTTTCTATTTTGTTGCTTGGTCATAGAATTAAATTAATTCTATGAGGCATGATTTGCCATCCTATACCTTTGGGATGTACACACCTATTTGTACATACACGTATTTGTGCCTGCAGGATCGAGCACTGACTCTTGGACTCCGCCTCCACTCATTGTTTACAGCAATAACTCCGGTCCCATTTCCCAATCATATCTAGTCTTAAAATTATGAATGGAGTTTGCTTCCACAACCTGTTCCTTAAGTGCATTCCATTTTCCCACTACTCTCACGCTAAAGGAATACTTCCTAACATCTCTGTGACTCTTCTGAGTTTCCTGCTTCCACCCTGTGCGAGAGAGAGAGAGAGAGAGAGAGAGAGAGAGAGAGAGAGAGAGAGAGAGAGAGAGAGAGAGAGAGAGAGAGAGAGACGTTGTACCCAGAGGACGCTGTACCCAGAGGGACGCTGTGCCAGAGGGACGCTGTACCCAGAGGAACGCTGTACCCAGAGGGACGCTGTACCCAGAGGGACGCTGTACCCAGAGGGACGCTGTACCCAGAGGGACGCTGTACCAGAGGGACGCTGTACCCAGAGGGACGCTGTACCCAGAGGACGCTGTACCCAGAGGGACGCTGTACCAGAGGGACGCTGTACCCGAGGGACGCTGTGCCAGAGGGACGCTGTACCCAGAGGAACGCTGTACCCAGAGGGACGCTGTACCAGAGGGACGCTGTACCAGAGGGACGCTGTACCCAGAGGGACGCTGTACCAGAGGGACGCTGTACCAGAGGGACGCTGTACCAGAGGGACGCTGTACCCAGAGGGACGCTGTACCCAGAGGGACGCTGTACCAGAGGGACGCTGTACCAGAGGGACGCTGTACCCAGAGGGACGCTGTACCCAGAGGGACGCTGTACCAGAGGGACGCTGTACCCAGAGGGACGCTGTACCAGAGGGACGCTGTACCCAGAGGGACGCTGTACCAGAGGGACGCTGTACCCAGAGGGACGCTGTACCAGAGGGACGGTGTACCCAGAGGGACGCTGTACCAGAGGGACGCTGTACCCAGAGGGACGCTGTACCTGAGGGACGCTGTACCGAGGGACGCTGTACCCAGAGGGACGCTGGACCAGAGGGACGCTGTACCAGAGGGACGCTGTACCTGAGGGACGCTGTACCAGAGGGACGCTGTACCTGAGGGACGCTGTACCAGAGGGACGCTGTACCTGAGGGACGCTGTACCAGAGGGACGCTGTACCAGAGGGACGCTGTACCAGAGGGACGCTGTACCTGAGGGACGCTGTACCCAGAGGGACGCTGTACCTGAGGGACGCTGTACCCGAGGGACGCTGTACCCAGAGGGACGCTGTACCAGAGGGACGCTGTACCTGAGGGACGCTGTACCAGAGGGACGCTGTACCTGAGGGACGCTGTACCAGAGGGACGCTGTACCTGAGGGACGCTGTACCAGAGGGACGCTGTACCAGAGGGACGCTGTACCTGAGGGACGCTGTACCTGAGGGACGCTGTACCTGAGGGACGCTGTACCAGAGGGACGCTGTACCTGAGGGACGCTGTACCAGAGGGACGCTGTACCAGAGGGACGCTGTACCAGAGGGACGCTGTACCTGAGGGACGCTGTACCAGAGGGACGCTGTACCTGAGGGACGCTGTACCTGAGGGACGCTGTACCAGAGGGACGCTGTACCTGAGGACGCTGTACCTGAGGGACGCTGTACCTGAGGGACGCCCCCCGGGGGAGCGGACGCTCAGTCTCGTAAATTGAATGTCACTTTAACGTCATTTTGATGATGTTCATCCCTGGCTATCTCACTCCCTGCTATCTCACTGTTATCTCACTCCCCGTTATCTGATTTCTCGCTATCTCACTCCCCGTTATCTGATTCTCGCTATCTCACTCCCCGTTATCTGATTTCTCGCTATCTCACTCCCCGTTATCTGACTCGTCGCTATCTCACTGTTATCTCACCCCCGCTATCTCACCCCTCGCTATCTCACTCCCTGCTATCTCGTGCGCTTATTCTGGCTACTGGACCACTTACACCCTGTACAATTGATTGATTCTCTCGCCTGACACCTCATCTCCTTGTGTTCCAAACACTGTAGAGAGCGCGCGGAACCTGCCCGGTACCTGCACCTGGCTCACCTCCAGCACGTGGAAAAGTCCTCTACAACCTCCCGATATATTTCACCAAGTTCACGCAGAAGTACTTGGGGGACCTGGTTGTAAAGTGACTGTCGGGTCGTGTGCCAGGGAGATTTGGTAGTACTTAGCCTCCTGTTTTGGTAGCACTTGGAAAGTACCAGAAAGTAGAAAGTATTAGAAAGGTATTAGAAAGTAGAAATCGGTACTACTGAATTGTTGCAAATATAACCTAAACTAGCCTAGCCTTCCTAGGCCTAATTCACGATATCTAAGGCCTATTATAGTACATATATGTACTATTCTAGACCTAGGAATGTATAAGTTTGTTTTATAGCTTCAATTTTTTTTCGGACTCTGTAAAGTGAATAGGGGTTAACAGGAGGAACCATCCTGTAACTATGGAACCATCCTGTAACTATGGAACCATCCTGTAACTATGGAACCATCCTGTAACTATGGAACCATTCTGTAACTATGGAACCATTCTGTAACTATGGAACCATTCTGTAACTATGGAACCATCTTGTAACTATGGAACCATCCTGTAACTATGGAACCATCCTGTAACTAAGGAACCATCCTGTAACTATGGAACCATCCTGTAACTATGGAACCATCCTGTAACTATGAAACCATCCCGTAACTATGGAACCATCCTGTAACTATGGAACCATCCTGTAACTATGGAACCATCCCGTAACTATGGAACCATCCTGTAACTAAGGAACCATCCTGTAACTATGGAACCATCCTGTAACTATGGAACCATCCTGTAACTATGGAACCATCCTGTAACTATGGAACCATCCTGTAACTATGAAACCATCCTGTAACTATGGAACCATCCTGTAACTATGAAGCCATCCTGTAACTATGGAACCATCCTGTAACTATGGAACCATCCTGTAACTATGGAACCATCCCGTAACTATGGAACCATCCTGTAACTATGGAACCATCCTGTAACTATGGAACCATCCCGTAACTATGGAACCATCCTGTAACTATGGAACCATCCTGTAACTATGGAACCATCCTGTAACTATGGAACCATCCTGTAACTATGGAACCATCCTGTAACTATGAGACCATCCTGTAACTATGGAACCATCCTGTAACTATGGAACCATCCTGTAACTATGGAACCATCCCGTAACTATGGAACCATCCTGTAACTATGGAACCATCCTGTAACTATGGAACCATCCTGTAACTATGAAACCATCCTGTAACTATGGAACCATCCTGTAACTATGGAACCATCCTGTAACTATGAAACCATCCTGTAACTATGGAACCATCCTGTAACTATGGAACCATCCTGTAACTATGAAACCATCCTGTAACTATGGAACCATCCTGTAACTATGAAACCATCCTGTAACAATGGAACCATCCTGTAACTATGAAGCCATCCTGTAACTATGGAACCATCCTGTAATTATGAAACCATCCTGTAACTATGGAACCATCCTGTAACTATGGAACCATCCTGTAACTATGAAGCCATCCTGTAACTATGGAACCATCCTGTAATTATGAAACCATCCTGTAACTATGGAACCATCCTGTAACTATGGAACCATCCTGTAACTATGGAACCATCCTGTAACTATGAAACCATCCTGTAATTATGGAACCATCCTGTAACTATGGAACCATCCTGTAACTATGGAACCATCCTGTAACTACGGAACCATCCTGTAACTATGGAACCATCCTGTAACTATGGAACCATCCTGTAACTATGAAACCATCCTGTAATTATGGAACCATCCTGTAACTATGGAACCATCCTGTAACTATGGAACCATCCTGTAACTATGGAACCATCCTGTAACTATGGAACCATCCTGTAACTATGGAACCATCCTGTAACTATGGAACCATCCTGTAACTATGAAACAGCCAAAGTTCGTCTCTGACATTCGTCAACCATTTATTCCTGTCCCAGTTCCTGTCCCAGTTCCTGTTCCAGTTCCTGTCCCAGTTCCTGTCCCAGTTCCTGTTCCAGTTCCTGTCCCAGTTCCTGTCCCAGTTCCTGTCCCAGTTCCTGTTCCAGTTCCTGTCCCAGTTCCTGTCCCAGTTCCTGTTCCAGTTCCTGTCCCAGTTCCTGTCCCATACTCGTATTCTGTCCATACATATTAGTGATCATGACCTAGTCCTTGCATTACATAATTACCCACCTGTCTCCACGAGACAGGAAGTGTTAGGAGTCCTCCGTCCCCCGTCTAACATGAGACAGCTCGACACCAGTAGAAACACAGACGGAAAAGTCCGTCTGTCTCATTCAAGTCCACAGTTCGATGGACGCCAGACGGGACGACGTCTCATGCCGGATGCTGAGGAGAATATAGCGTCTCAGCATCCTTGTATCTCAGCATCCTTGTATCTCAGCATCCTTGTATCTCAGCACATCTCTCTGACAAGTGACGAGTCCTCAGCATCCTTGTATCTTGTTCATCAGTATACCTTGTTCATCAGTATATCTTGTTCATCAGTATATCTTGTTCATCAGTATACCTTGTTCATCAGTATATCTTGTTCATCAGTATATCTTGTTCATCAGTATATCTTGTTCATCAGTATATCTTGTTCATCAGTATATCTTGTTCATCAGTATATCTTGTTCATCAGTATATCTTGTTCATCAACATATCTTGTTCATCAGTATACCTTGTTCATCAGTATATCTTGTTCATCAACATATCTTGTTCATCAGTATATCTTGTTCATCAGTATATCTTGTTCATCAGTATATCTTGTTCATCAACATATCTTGTTCATCAGTATATCTTGTTCATCAACATATCTTGTTCATCAGTATATCTTGTTCATCAGTATATCTTGTTCATCAGTATATCTTGTTCATCAACATATCTTGTTCATCAGTATATCTTGTTCATCAACATATCTTGTTCATCAGTATATCTTGTTCATCAGTATATCTTGTTCATCAACATATCTTGTTCATCAGTATATCTTGTTCATCAGTATATCTTGTTCATCAACATATCTTGTTCATCAGTATATCTTGTTCATCAACATATCTTGTTCATCAGTATATCTTGTTCATCAGTATATCTTGTTCATCAGTATATCTTGTTCATCAACATATCTTGTTCATCAGTATATCTTGTTCATCAACATATCTTGTTCATCAGTATATCTTGTTCATCAGTATATCTTGTTCATCAACATATCTTGTTCATCAGTATATCTTGTTCATCAACATATCTTGTTCATCAGTATATCTTGTTCATCAGTATATCTTGTTCATCAGTATATCTTGTTCATCAACATATCTTGTTCATCAGTATATCTTGTTCATCAACATATCTTGTTCATCAGTATATCTTGTTCATCAGTATATCTTGTTCATCAACATATCTTGTTCATCAGTATATCTTGTTCATCAGTATATCTTGTTCATCAACATATCTTGTTCATCAGTATATCTTGTTCATCAACATATCTTGTTCATCAGTATATCTTGTTCATCAGTATATCTTGTTCATCAGTATATCTTGTTCATCAACATATCTTGTTCATCAGTATATCTTGTTCATCAACATATCTTGTTCATCAGTATATCTTGTTCATCAGTATATCTTGTTCATCAGTATATCTTGTTCATCAACATATCTTGTTCATCAGTATATCTTGTTCATCAGTATATCTTGTTCATCAGTATATCTTGTTCATCAGTATATTTGTTCATCAGTATATCTTGTTCATCAGTATATCTTGTTCATCAATATATCTTGTTCATCAGGATATCTTGTTCATCAATATATCTTGTTCATCAGGATATCTTGTTCATCAACATATCTTGTTCATCAATATATCTTGTTCATCACTATATCTTGTTCATCAGTATATCTTGTTCATCAGTATATCTTGTTCATCAGTATACCTTGTTCATCAATATACCTTGTTCATCAGTATATCTTGTTCATGAATATATCTTGTTCATCAATATATCTTGTTCATCAGTATACCTTGTTCATCAGAATATCTTGTCCATCAACATATCTTGTTCACCAACATATCTTGTCCATCAACATATCTTGTTCACCAACATATCTTGTCCATCAACATATCTTGTTCACCAACATATCTTGTCCATCAACATATCTTGTTCACCAACATATCTTGTCCATCAACATATCTTGTTCACCAACATATCTTGTCCATCAACATATCTTGTTCACCAACATATCATATTGGCAGAAGATATAGTGAATAAATTCCACAGCTTATTATTATTCTCATTATTCTTGTTAATATTATTATTGTTTATGTAATTGTTAATGTGGGAGTTTTACGCCGAACTTGTCATTAACCTGTCTCACCTGTCTTTGTCCCCAGGTAAGGTGCGCTGGCAGGGCTCTACCTGGACACGTATGAGGCAGGGCTCTACCTGGACACGTATGAGGCAGGGCTCTACCTGGACAAGTATGAGGCAGGGCTCTACCTGGACACGTATGAGGCAGGGCTCTACCTGGACACGTATGAGGCAGGGCTCTACCTGGACAAGTATGAGGCAGGGCTCTACCTGGACAAGTATGAGGCAGGGCTCTACCTGGACACGTATGAGGCAGGGCTCTACCTGGACACGTATGAGGCAGGGCTCTACCTGGACACGTATGAGGCAGGGCTCTACCTGGACACGTATGAGGCAGGGCTCTACCTGGACAAGTATGAGGCAGGACTGTACCTGGACAAGTATGAGGCAGGGCTGTACCTGGACAAGTATGAGGCAGGGCTCTACCTGGACAAGTATGAGGCAGGGCTCTACCTGGACAAGTATGAGGCAGGACTGTACCTGGACAAGTATGAGGCAGGGCTCTACCTGGACAAGTATGAGGCAGGGCTCTACCTGGACAAGTATGAGGCAGGGCTCTACCTGGACAAGTATGAGGCAGGACTGTACCTGGACAAGTATGAGGCAGGGCTCTACCTGGACAAGTATGAGGCAGGGCTCTACCTGGACAAGTATGAGGCAGGACTGTACCTGGACAAGTATGAGGCAGGCTGTACCTGGACAAGTATGAGGCAGGGCTCTACCTGGACAAGTATGAGGCAGGGCTCTACCTGGACAAGTATGAGGCAGGGCTGTACCTGGACAAGTATGAGGCAGGGCTGTACCTGGACAAGTATGAGGCAGGGCTCTACCTGGACAAGTATGAGGCAGGGCTCTACCTGGACAAGTATGAGGCAGGGCTCTACCTGGACAAGTATGAGGCAGGGCTCTACCTGGACAAGTATGAGGCAGGGCTCTACCTGGACAAGTATGAGGCAGGGCTCTACCTGGACAAGTATGAGGCAGGGCTCTACCTGGACAAGTATGAGGCAGGGCTCTACCTGGACAAGTATGAGGCAGGGCTCTACCTGGACAAGTATGAGGCAGGGCTCTACCTGGACAAGTATGAGGCAGGGCTCTACCTGGACAAGTATGAGGCAGGGCTCTACCTGGACAAGTATGAGGCAGGGCTCTACCTGGACAAGTATGAGGCAGGGCTCTACCTGGACAAGTATGAGGCAGGGCTCTACCTGGACAAGTATGAGGCAGGGCTCTACCTGGACAAGTATGAGGCAGGGCTCTACCTGGACAAGTATGAGGCAGGGCTCTACCTGGACAAGTATGAGGCAGGGCTCTACCTGGACAAGTATGAGGCAGGGCTCTACCTGGACAAGTATGAGGCAGGGCTCTACCTGGACAAGTATGAGGCAGGGCTCTACCTGGACAAGTATGAGGCAGGGCTCTACCTGGACAAGTATGAGGCAGGGCTCTACCTGGACAAGTATGAGGCAGGGCTCTACCTGGACAAGTATGAGGCAGGGCTGTACCTGGACAAGTATGAGGCAGGGCTCTACCTGGACAAGTATGAGGCAGGCTGTACCTGGACAAGTATGAGGCAGGGCTCTACCTGGACAAGTATGAGGCAGGGCTCTACCTGGACAAGTATGAGGCAGGGCTCTACCTGGACAAGTATGAGGCAGGGCTGTACCTGGACAAGTATGAGGCAGGGCTCTACCTGGACAAGTATGAGGCAGGGCTCTACCTGGACAAGTATGAGGCAGGGCTCTACCTGGACAAGTATGAGGCAGGGCTCTACCTGGACAAGTATGAGGCAGGGCTGTACCTGGACAAGTATGAGGCAGGGCTCTACCTGGACAAGTATGAGGCAGGGCTCTACCTGGACAAGTATGAGGCAGGGCTCTACCTGGACAAGTATGAGGCAGGGCTCTACCTGGACAAGTATGAGGCAGGGCTCTACCTGGACAAGTATGAGGCAGGGCTCTACCTGGACAAGTATGAGGCAGGGCTCTACCTGGACAAGTATGAGGCAGGGCTCTACCTGGACAAGTATGAGGCAGGGCTCTACCTGGACAAGTATGAGGCAGGGCTCTACCTGGACAAGTATGAGGCAGGGCTGTACCTGGACAAGTATGAGGCAGGGCTCTACCTGGACACGTATGAGGCAGGGCTCTACCTGGACAAGTATGAGGCAGGGCTCTACCTGGACAAGTATGAGGCAGGGCTGTACCTGGACAAGTATGAGGCAGGGCTCTACCTGGACAAGTATGAGGCAGGGCTCTACCTGGACAAGTATGAGGCAGGGCTCTACCTGGACAAGTATGAGGCAGGGCTCTACCTGGACAAGTATGAGGCAGGGCTCTACCTGGACAAGTATGAGGCAGGGCTCTACCTGGACAAGTATGAGGCAGGGCTGTACCTGGACAAGTATGAGGCAGGGCTCTACCTGGACAAGTATGAGGCAGGGCTCTACCTGGACAAGTATGAGGCAGGGCTCTACCTGGACAAGTATGAGGCAGGGCTCTACCTGGACAAGTATGAGGCAGGGCTCTACCTGGACAAGTATGAGGCAGGGCTCTACCTGGACAAGTATGAGGCAGGGCTGTACCTGGACAAGTATGAGGCAGGGCTCTACCTGGACAAGTATGAGGCAGGCTGTACCTGGACAAGTATGAGGCAGGGCTCTACCTGGACAAGTATGAGGCAGGACTGTACCTGGACAAGTATGAGGCAGGGCTCTACCTGGACAAGTATGAGGCAGGGCTGTACCTGGACAAGTATGAGGCAGGGCTCTACCTGGACAAGTATGAGGCAGGGCTCTACCTGGACAAGTATGAGGCAGGGCTCTACCTGGACAAGTATGAGGCAGGGCTCTACCTGGACAAGTATGAGGCAGGGCTCTACCTGGACAAGTATGAGGCAGGGCTCTACCTGGACAAGTATGAGGCAGGGCTGTACCTGGACAAGTATGAGGCAGGGCTCTACCTGGACAAGTATGAGGCAGGGCTGTACCTGGACAAGTATGAGGCAGGGCTGTACCTGGACAAGTATGAGGCAGGGCTCTACCTGGACAAGTATGAGGCAGGGCTCTACCTGGACAAGTATGAGGCAGGGCTCTACCTGGACAAGTATGAGGCAGGGCTCTACCTGGACAAGTATGAGGCAGGGCTCTACCTGGACAAGTATGAGGCAGGGCTCTACCTGGACAAGTATGAGGCAGGGCTCTACCTGGACAAGTATGAGGCAGGGCTCTACCTGGACAAGTATGAGGCAGGGCTCTACCTGGACAAGTATGAGGCAGGGCTCTACCTGGACAAGTATGAGGCAGGGCTCTACCTGGACAAGTATGAGGCAGGGCTCTACCTGGACAAGTATGAGGCAGGGCTCTACCTGGACAAGTATGAGGCAGGGCTCTACCTGGACAAGTATGAGGCAGGGCTCTACCTGGACAAGTATGAGGCAGGGCTCTACCTGGACAAGTATGAGGCAGGGCTGTACCTGGACAAGTATGAGGCAGGGCTCTACCTGGACAAGTATGAGGCAGGGCTGTACCTGGACAAGTATGAGGCAGGGCTCTACCTGGACAAGTATGAGGCAGGGCTCTACCTGGACAAGTATGAGGCAGGGCTCTACCTGGACAAGTATGAGGCAGGGCTGTACCTGGACAAGTATGAGGCAGGGCTCTACCTGGACAAGTATGAGGCAGGGCTCTACCTGGACAAGTATGAGGCAGGGCTGTACCTGGACAAGTATGAGGCAGGGCTGTACCTGGACAAGTATGAGGCAGGGCTCTACCTGGACAAGTATGAGGCAGGGCTCTACCTGGACAAGTATGAGGCAGGGCTGTACCTGGACAAGTATGAGGCAGGGCTCTACCTGGACAAGTATGAGGCAGGGCTCTACCTGGACAAGTATGAGGCAGGGCTCTACCTGGACAAGTATGAGGCAGGCTGTACCTGGACAAGTATGAGGCAGGGCTCTACCTGGACAAGTATGAGGCAGGGCTCTACCTGGACAAGTATGAGGCAGGACTGTACCTGGACAAGTATGAGGCAGGGCTCTACCTGGACAAGTATGAGGCAGGGCTCTACCTGGACAAGTATGAGGCAGGGCTCTACCTGGACAAGTATGAGGCAGGGCTGTACCTGGACAAGTATGAGGCAGGGCTCTACCTGGACAAGTATGAGGCAGGGCTCTACCTGGACAAGTATGAGGCAGGGCTGTACCTGGACAAGTATGAGGCAGGGCTGTACCTGGACAAGTATGAGGCAGGGCTCTACCTGGACAAGTATGAGGCAGGGCTCTACCTGGACAAGTATGAGGCAGGGCTCTACCTGGACAAGTATGAGGCAGGGCTCTACCTGGACAAGTATGAGGCAGGGCTCTACCTGGACAAGTATGAGGCAGGGCTCTACCTGGACAAGTATGAGGCAGGGCTCTACCTGGACAAGTATGAGGCAGGGCTCTACCTGGACAAGTATGAGGCAGGGCTCTACCTGGACAAGTATGAGGCAGGGCTCTACCTGGACAAGTATGAGGCAGGGCTCTACCTGGACAAGTATGAGGCAGGGCTCTACCTGGACAAGTATGAGGCAGGGCTCTACCTGGACAAGTATGAGGCAGGGCTCTACCTGGACAAGTATGAGGCAGGGCTCTACCTGGACAAGTATGAGGCAGGGCTCTACCTGGACAAGTATGAGGCAGGGCTCTACCTGGACAAGTATGAGGCAGGGCTCTACCTGGACAAGTATGAGGCAGGGCTCTACCTGGACAAGTATGAGGCAGGGCTCTACCTGGACAAGTATGAGGCAGGGCTCTACCTGGACAAGTATGAGGCAGGGCTCTACCTGGGCAAGTATGAGGCAGGGCTCTACCTGGACAAGTATGAGGCAGGGCTCTACCTGGACAAGTATGAGGCAGGGCTCTACCTGGACAAGTATGAGGCAGGGCTCTACCTGGACAAGTATGAGGCAGGGCTCTACCTAGACAAGTATGAGGCAGGGCTGTACCTGGACAAGTATGAGGCAGGGCTGTACCTGGACAAGTATGAGGCAGAGCTCTAGCTGGACAAGTATGAGGCAGGGCTCTACCTGGACAAGTATGAGGCAGGGCTCTACCTGGACAGTATGAGGCAGGGCTCTACCTGGACAAGTATGAGGCAGGGCTCTACCTGGACAAGTATGAGGCAGGGCTGTACCTGGACAAGTATGAGGCAGGGCTCTACCTGGACAAGTATGAGGCAGGGCTGTACCTGGACAAGTATGAGGCAGGGCTCTACCTGGACAAGTATGAAGCAGGGCTCTACCTGGACAAGTATGAGGCAGGGCTGTACCTGGACAAGTATGAGGCAGGGCTCTACCTGGACAAGTATGAGGCAGGGCTGTACCTGGACAAGTATGAGGCAGGGCTCTACCTGGACAAGTATGAGGCAGGACTGTACCTGGACAAGTATGAGGCAGGGCTCTACCTGGACAAGTATGAGGCAGGACTGTACCTGGACAAGTATGAGGCAGGGCTCTACCTGGACAAGTATGAGGCAGGGCTGTACCTGGACAAGTATGAGGCAGGGCTCTACCTGGACAAGTATGAGGCAGGGCTCTACCTGGACAAGTATGAGGCAGGGCTCTACCTGGACAAGTATGAGGCAGGGCTGTACCTGGACAAGTATGAGGCAGGACTGTACCTGGACAAGTATGAGGCAGGGCTCTACCTGGACAAGTATGAGGCAGGGCTGTACCTGGACAAGTATGAGGCAGGGCTCTACCTGGACAAGTATGAGGCAGGGCTCTACCTGGACAAGTATGAGGCAGGGCTCTACCTGGACAAGTATGAGGCAGGGCTGTACCTGGACAAGTATGAGGCAGGGCTCTACCTGGACAAGTATGAGGCAGGGCTGTACCTGGACAAGTATGAGGCAGGGCTGTACCTGGACAAGTATGAGGCAGGGCTCTACCTGGACAAGTATGAGGCAGGGCTGTACCTGGACAAGTATGAGGCAGGGCTGTACCTGGACAAGTATGAGGCAGGGCTCTACCTGGACAAGTATGAGGCAGGGCTGTACCTGGACAAGAATGAGGCAGGGCTCTACCTGGACAAGTATGAGGCAGGGCTCTACCTGGACAAGTATGAGGCAGGGCTGTACCTGGACAAGTATGAGGCAGGGCTGTACCTGGACAAGTGTGAGGCAGGGCTCTACCTGGACAAGTATGAGGCAGGGCTCTACCTGGACAAGTATGAGGCAGGGCTCTACCTGGACAAGTATGAGGCATGACTGTACCTGGACAAGTATGAGGCAGGGCTCTACCTGGACAAGTATGAGGCAGGACTCTACCTGGACAAGTATCAGGCAGGGCTGTACCTGGACAAGTATGAGGCAGGGCTCTACCTGGACAAGTATGAGGCAGGGCTCTACCTGGACAAGTATGAGGCAGGGCTCTACCTGGACAAGTATGAGGCAGGGCTCTACCTGGACAAGTATGAGGCAGGGCTCTACCTGGACAAGTATGAGGTGCTTGACACTGATAATCTGGGGACGATCAAACTGTTAATGCATGGCGATAACACACTGATAATATAAGGGCCACTCACACTGATTACATAGTGGTCTATCACACTGATAAGATAAAAGGGGGGCCATTGAGACTACTTAACGTAAGGGGCTATCAGATGGAGCCTAACAGGGCGCCTGATAGCGGAGTGGACAGCGCTTCCGATTCGTAGTCCTGAGGTTCCGGGTACGATCCCCGGTGGAGGCGGGGACAAATGGGCAAAATGTTTCTTTCACCCTGATGCCCCCTGTTATCTTACAGTAAATAGGTACCTGGGAGTTAGACAGCTGCTACGGGCTGCTTCCTGGGAGGTGGGTGTGTGTGTGTGTAACAAGAAGGAGGCCTGGTCGAGGACCGGGCCGCGGGGACGCTAAGCCCCGAAATCATCTCAAGATAACCTGAAGATAACACCACACCTCCTCCACCACCCCCCCCCCTAACATCCCGCACCCCCCTCCCCCGTTCTCCATCTTGTGATATCTCTCAGTCCTAAAGGACTAGTATATATATACTGTCAACGGCCTGGTTATCCTGGTGACTGGTAACTACCAGGCACCAGGCCGCTCCTGGTGCCTGGTATACTGTAGTCTACCTGGTTTACTTTACCACCAGGCACCAAGAGCGTGCTGTCTACCTGGTGTAGTCTGCCCTGGCCTCTCTGGTGCCTTTGGAGGCAGGGGGGGGGGGGGGAGCGGCTTGGGCTACATATTGAATTAAAGAATCAAATATTTTCAATAAATCAAATATTAAATCAACAATCAAATATTAAATCAAATAAATCAAATATTAAATCAACAATCAAATATTAAATCAAATAAATCAAATATTAAATCAACAATCAAATATTAAATCAAATAAATCAAATATTAAATCAACTCAAAACACTATTATTTTAACCCCAACACAAAACTATTATTACTAAACCATCACCAAAAAATAATATTACTAAACGCACACAAAAACCTATTTATTAAACCCAACACAAAAAACTATTATTACTATACACCAAAAGTTCTACATTAGAGGTAAACATTACCGCCAGAGTCCTCTAGTATTCACTTAGTTGTATTTTACGGGGTTGAGCTTTGCTCTTTCGGCCCGCCTCTCAAATGTCAATCAACTGTTTACTAACTACACTATTATTTTTTTTTCACACCACACACACACACACACACCCATGAAGCAGCCCGTGACAGCTGACTAACTCCCAGGTACCTATTTACTGCTAGGTAATAGGGGCATTCAGGGTGAAAGAAACTTTGCCCATTTGTTTCTGCCGGGTGCGGGAATCGAACCCGCGTCACAGAATTACAAGTCCTGCGCGCTATCCACCAGGCTACCTAGCCCCCTAGTGAGCGATGTTATCAACACTCTCTTTCATGTTCCACCTTATGAATGTATAAACTGTATGACATGTTGTGAGAACCTCTGATGTGTATACATACACTAACCTCTGATGTGTATACATACACTAACCTGTGATGTGTATACATACACAAACCTGTGACGTGTATACATACACTAACCTGTGATGTGTATACATATACTAACCTGTGACGTGTATACATATACTAACCTGTGATGTGTATACATACACAAACCTGTGACGTGTATACATACACTAACCTGTGATGTGTATACATATACTAACCTGTGACGTGTATACATATACTAACCTGTGACGTGTATACATACACTAACCTGTGATGTGTATACATACACTAACCTGTGATGTGTATAGATACACTAACCTGTGATGTGTATTCATACACTAACCTGTGATGTGTATACATACACAAACCTGTGACGTGTATACATACACTAACCTGTGATGTGTATACTTACACTAACCTGTGACGTGTATACATACACTAACCTGTGATGTGTATACATACACTAACATGTGATGTGTAAACATACACTAACCTGTGATGTGTATACATACACTACCAGTGATGTGTATACATACACTAACCTGTGACGTGTATACATACACTAACATATATATATATATATATATATATATATATATATATATATATATATATATATATATATATTACATCACCCGCGTTGATGCCTCCACTCCCCCCCCCCCTTCACCTGACGCAGGAGAGAACACTAACAAGCGATATATCTCATAAAATCCGCACAAGATGCAGCGTCGCAATCTTCCGTAAGCAGCCTCCTTCCCGCCTCGTCCCCTCGACAAATGACAGAACCGCAGTTCAACGAGGCAGTTTGGTTGTGAGAGTGGCGCCGGCGTCGGTAACTAGACCCGGAG
>WNGS01157677.1:33276-73276 GCA_020271785.1 Procambarus virginalis
GAGTCAATACTCGATCCTGCAACACAAATAGGTGAGTACACACACACACCAACACCCCACATGGAGTGGGGTGGGTTGACGCTGAGTGGACCCTCTGGCGTTCGTAGTCCGGGTTCGATCCCCGATGATAGCAAAACAAAATGGGCAGTTTCCTTTCACCCTGATTCTCCCTGTTTCCTAGCAGACTAGCATGGAGAGACAGCTACGGTGTTCGGGGAGTTGTATGTGAAAAATTATATTTACAGTTTTTCGTAGGCGATCAACGGAAGCCAAGGGTAGTACAGTAATACACAGCACCCGAATAATTTATCCTGTCCGGGCGTCCTGGGGGTGGAGGCCTGGTCCGAGGACCTGGGCCGGCGGTGAAACCACTAAAGCCCCCGAAATCATCTAAAGATAACCTCAAGCACAAGCGAGGAGACACAGGGGGCGGCATGGCCTCTGAAGTGCAGCTGACCTAACATAGTGGACACACACGAGTGGCCACTATGGCCCAGCTGATCGACGGGCCACTGTGGCCATTAGCGGCCACCTTCCGTTTAACGACCACAACGCTTGCATAAATAAGGCTTTTGTGTAGCACAGACGAGTAATTAAGTCATACCATTGCAAAACTGAATTGAAAAACCTTGATGCGGAAATCCTACTGTTTCCCCTCACTGAAATGTGCCCCCTTATTGTGGTGTACTCACCCAGTTGTATCCTGTTGTCCTTACGGGGGGTTGAGCTCTGGCTCTTTCGGTCCCGCCTCCTCACTGGTCAACAACTGGTGTACAGGTTCCTGAGCCGACTGGGCTATATCATGTCTACATTTGAAATTGTGTATGGAGTCAGCCTCCACCACATCACTGCCTAATGCGTTTCACCTGTTAACTACTCTGACACTGAAAAAGATCTTTCTATCGTCCCTGTGGCTCATTTGGGTGCTCTGTTTCCACCTGTGTACCTCTTGTTCGCGTACCACCCGTGTTGATTAGTTTATCCTTGTCCTACCTGTCAATTTCCCTGAGATATCTGTATGTGGTGATCATGTCTCCTCGAGCTTTCTATCTTCCAGCGACGTGAGGTGCAGTTCCCTCGGCCTTTCCTCGTAATTCGTGCCTCTAGTTCTGGGACTAGCCTAGTGCATACCTCTGAACTTTTTCAGCTTAGTCTTGTGCTTGACAAGGGTACGGGCTCAATGCTGGGGCAGCATACTTCAGGACTGGCTTATATACTGGTATAACAATGGTCTGAAAGATTCATTACACAAGTTTCTGAAGGCTGTTCTGATGTTAGCCAGCCTCGCATACGCCGCCGATGTATCTTTTGGTGTGGGCTTTAGGAAGACAGGTTTGGTGTGATATCACTCCTTAGATCTTTCTCTCTGTTCGGTTCGTGAAGGATTTCATCTCCCAATCTGTATCCAGTGACTGACCTCCTATTTCCTCCTCATAGTTTCATTACCTACATTTACTCGGGTTGAAACTTTAAATAGCCATTTTTTGGACAATTCATTCAGTTTGTGTAGGTCATCTTGTAAGCCTCATACTATCTTCCTCTGTCTTGATCCTTCTCATAAGTTTTGTATCGTCCGCAAACATGAGAGGACCGTCTATTCCCTCTGGGAGGTCATGTACATATACCAGAAACAGTATTGGATCCCGCCTGTCGAGCATTAGTTGTTTATAGCAAAGTCTATGGTCCCATTTC
Source organism: Procambarus virginalis (assembly GCA_020271785.1). Lineage (NCBI taxonomy): Eukaryota > Metazoa > Arthropoda > Malacostraca > Decapoda > Cambaridae > Procambarus > Procambarus virginalis. The sequence continues at coordinate 34,969 of WNGS01157677.1, forward strand.
CCTATCATACCTGGTTTTAAAATTATGAATAGTATTTGCTTCCACAACCTGTTCCTTAAGTGCATTCCATTTTTCCACTACTCTCACGCTACAAGAAAACTTCTCTATGACGCATCTGAGTTTCCAGCTTCCACTCATGTCCCCTCGTTCTGTTACTATTCCGTGTGAACATTTCGTCTCTGTCCACTCTGTCAATCCCTCTGAGTATTTTATACGTTTCTATCATATCCTTTCTCTCCCTTCTTTTTTCTAGTGTCGTATGGCTCAGTTCCTTCAGGCGCTCTTCATACCCCATCCCTCGTAACGCTGGGACGAGTCTGGTTGCAAACTTCTGAACGAGTCTCAACGACGTTCAGAAAGACGAGATGACGAGTCTCAAAAGACGACGAGTCTCAAAAGTTTGCAACGAGTGTCGTTGCAAACTTTTCCAGTTGGATCAATTTTCCGGTTTTCAAGATCCATGTGGATCTTGAACACTGATCTTTTCCTCTCCTGCCACCCCTATTATTTTTTCGTGTTCTTAAATTTTATTTTACCACATTGCTACAGTTTACAGAAAACACACACTATAATGATCAATGTTTGAAAACCTCATCCAGCTCTTCGGGGGTGGGGTGTGTACCCAAGATACAGCACGCATTTCCTCTCTGGACCGGGACACTGAGGCGCTGGAACAGGAAACTGGCCGCTCTTGAGTCTTTGGTTTTCCCAATGAGTTCCTCACCCACCTCCTTTAAGAACTTAAGTGCACATTTACCCCAGGCGTCCAGAGTCTCAGAGCCTATCGGCACGAACCTGTAACAACGTTCTAGGACCCTGTACTTGTTGGTTTTCTGGGTCTCCCTGAAGGTGGCTGCCTCGCCTCCCTCACCTGAGCTGTAACGTAGATAGGTATCAGCCAATGTGGAAGCACATATGTAATCTCATACGACTTGTTTACCTTCCCTCCATGGCTGCAGGGTGACTCCATCTGGGCGTTTGGGGCTGTTGTCAGGTCTGCACAACTGGGGTTCCCTTTGTGCTGGACACCCAGCTGTAGCCAAACTTCTCTTGATGATGTCATTGACTGCTTCCTGTCTGCCAATCTTTCCCTGCGACTTACGACAGATGAGACCATGGCTGCCGTATTGGTCTGCCGACGTATAGCTGCAGATACACCGGTATTCGATTGAGACAGGGGCGGCAAGGCGCAGGGCAACACCAATACTAGGGGACCGATGTTTCAGACGTGTGCCCAAGGCGGAATTAAGGGACAACCAACAGGAAATTCCTGGCATGGGGAGCTTGCACAGCTAGGAGACGCGCTCTGTCCTTCCCAGACGCTCCCTCCAGCAATGATGTGGCGATGTTCTCCACTTTGGGTCTATCCCATTTGGCCTGTTGCAGTCGTTTGGAAAAGTTGGTCGAGGTTGACAGTTGGCAAGAATGTCCCCACTGACCGGCTCTGTCCACGAATTTGGGATCATTAATCCCAATGGAGTCTCTTAGGTATTCCGGTAGTATTTCCTTAACTAATTCACCTGTAGCACTGGTCGAGGATAAGAATGCCGGCAATGCTGTGTCGCCTTGCGACTACCTATACCCCCGAGTCTAACTGGGAGCGTTGCTTGGTCCCATTGGTCATCTTGCAGGGAGAGGTTTAACACTTGCATGGTTACTGACTTCAGGAGTGCGTCATATTCTGTTAATTTTGGACTGTCGAAGGAGGGATCACACCTGAGGAAATAGGTCAGTCTGGACAAAGCCAGTCACCTTGTGAGGAGGTACAAAGCATCGTGAGCGTCCAAGGCCTATTCTTCCCTCCATCCTCGTCAGGTCGTTCAGCTTCAAGGACTACCTCAATGGCGCGCGAGCCCAGAGGTGCCCCTAGCAGCACACTCTTGGTGGGAGCGATCACTGGGGCTCCTGGCAACACGGTTCTTACTGCATCTTTGATTAGTTTGTTCATTTTTCATAATTAGTCTCTCCCCTAGATTTCACCAGCTGTAGATCCCCTGGCAGGGACTCCTGTGTCCCTGCCAGGGTGCCATCGTCCAGGGACCAGATGTTGAGTTTGCTGGACAACTTGCTTGTGATCTCTTTAAGAAAAGGATAGGGGCAAGTGAGTCTCCCTGCTGAACACCTGCGGAAATAACTTCATGTTCCCCCAAACAATAGTGTCGATTCCCTGCTGTAACCTGCTGAAACGAAGGGAAGTAGACCAGGAAAGCTTGTACCACATCCTTTTTTACCCGGTTGAAAACATTTTTAAAGTCTAATTTAATTAATGCCTTATTTTCTGGAAGGTGCTTAATATAGGCTCGTGCTGCATGAGCTGCTGCTTCACAGCCATGAGGGACACCAAAACCCAGTTGATGGGGGTCGAAGCATCGTTGCAGCGTCTATGCTAATGTTCCTGACAGCTGCCCTAGCAACAAGACGCCGAAGTGTGTTACCCACGGCAATGGGTCTGATTCCACCGTCCTTCTTCTTATGGGCATAAGAGATGCTGCAAACAAGAAGGGTTTAATTGTATCTGGGATCAGCCCGGAGAGGCAGTCGATGACAAACTTCGTGACCTCTGACAGTAGTATCTCGCCAACTTCGCCGAGAACTGGGTTTGTCATCTCCTTGAGGTGCTGAGGTCTTACTCCAGTGTATCCCCCTGCTGAGCCTGGTGGAAATGACATGATGGCTTTGTATACCTCTGACGCTTGGAGGAATAGAGGTCCCATGTCTGGGACATTTGTGTCCCGAGCAGTGGGTTCCCATGGTACTCTGGGAGGGTGCTTCTCTCTGTGAGTCGCCAGTTGCAGCACTTTTAGGTATATATATATATATATATATATATATATATATATAAAAATATATATAAAATAGACCTCAGATAGCGTGTATTAGGCCTAGGAAGGTCAGGTTAAGTTTTATTAGCAACATAAATTAAAATTTTTTTTCTTGTTTGTCCAAATTCAACTGTACTATATTCCACTTGCTAATTGTCCATTATGTCAGTATATGTACCATGGTCACCATGGTTACTATACACATGGTCAACATGGTTACTATACACATGGTCCACATGGTTACTATACACATGATCACCATGGTCACTATACACATGGTCCACATGGTTACTATACACATGATCACCATGGTCACTATACACATGGTCCACATGGTTACTATACACATGATCACCATGGTCACTATACACATGGTCCACATGGTTACTATACACATGATCACCATGGTCACTATACACATGGTCCACATGGTCACTATACACATGGTCCACATGGTTACTATACACATGATCACCATGGTCACTATACACATGGTCCACATGGTTACTATACACATGATCACCATGGTCACTATACACATGGTCCACATGGTCACTATACACATGGTCCACATGGTTACTATACACATGATCACCATGGTCACTATACACATGGTCCACATGGTTACTATACACATGGTCACCATGGTTACTATACACATGGTCCACATGGTCACTATACACATGGTCCACATGGTTACTATACACATGGTCCACATGGTTACTATACACATGGTCCACATGGTTACTATACACATGGTCCACATGGTTACTATACACATGGTCACCATGGTTACTATACACATGGTCCACATGGTCACTATACACATGGTCCACATGGTTACTATACACATGGTCACCATGGTTACTATACACATGGTCACCATGGTTACTATACACATGGTCCACATGGTCACTATACACATGGTCCACATGGTTACTATACACATGGTCACCATGGTTACTATACACATGGTCACCATGGTTACTATACACATGATCCACATGGTCACTATACACATGGTCCACATGGTTACTATACACATGGTCACCATGGTTACTATACACATGGTCCACATGGTCACTATACACATGGTCCACATGGTTACTATACACATGGTCCACATGGTCACTATACACATGATCCACATGGTCACTATACACATGGTCCACATGGTTACTATACACATGGTCACCATGGTTACTATACACATGGTCCACATGGTCACTATACACATGGTCCACATGGTTACTATACACATGGTCACCATGGTTACTATACACATGGTCACCATGGTTACTATACACATGGTCCACATGGTTACTATACACATGGTCACCATGGTTACTATACACATGGTCCACATGGTTACTATACACATGGTCAACATGGTTACTATACACATGGTCCACATGGTTACTATACACATGGTCAACATGGTTACTATAAGTACTGTACACTCGGACTTTACAAAGTCACTTGATATATGTGAACATAATGATAGAACACATATTAACACTAATTGGGATAACAGGCAAAATAGAGCGATGGATATACAGTTATCTGTCAAACACAATACAAACAAAACAATCAAACCAACAAAATCAAGTTCAAACACAGTGAAAAGCTCTGTACCACACGGCACTGTCCTTGCACCACTGTTTTTTTTAAATTATATTTTTATATCAGATATAGGGTAAAATACGTCACAGCGTCATATCATCCCCTGTTGATAACACAAAGATCATCATGAAAATTACTGATATCGTAGACGCTAAAAAAAACTACAAGCCGATATCAGTAAAGTGTTCGATTGGGCAGCGGAAAATGACAGAATGCTTAACAGTGAACACTATACCCTGTACTGAGGTATAGTGAAAATGAACAACTTAAGCGAAATACAGTGTACAGGACCAACAGATCCACTCATACTACTCACCCTCCCAGCAAACATTGGAGGATGTTACTCATCCTCCCAGCAAACATTGGAGGATGTTACTCATCCTCCCAGCAAACATTGGAGGATGTTACTCATCCTCCCAGCAAACATTGGAGGATGTTACTCATCCTCCCAGCAAACATTGGAGGCTGTTACTCATCCTCCCAGCAAACATTGGAGGATGTTACTCATCCTCCCAGCAAACATTGGAGGCTGTTACTCATCCTCCCAGCAAACATTGGAGGATGTTACTCATCCTCCCAGCAAACATTGGAGGATGTTACTCATCCTCCCAGCAAACATTGGAGGCTGTTACTCATCCTCCCAGCAAACATTGGAGGATGTTACTCATCCTCCCAGCAAACATTGGAGGATGTTACTCATCCTCCCAGCAAACATTGGAGGATGTTACTCATCCTCCCAGCAAACATTAGAGGCTGTTACTCATCCTCCCAGCAAACATTAGAGGCTGTTACTCATCCTCCCAGCAAACATTAGAGGCTGTTACTCATCCTCCCAGCAAACATTAGAGGCTGTTACTCATCCTCCCAGCAAACATTAGAGGATGTTACTCATCCTCCCAGCAAACATTGGAGGCTGTTACTCATCCTCCCAGCAAACATTGGAGGATGTTACTCATCCTCCCAGCAAACATTGGAGGATGTTACTCATCCTCCCAGCAAACATTAGAGGCTGTTACTCATCCTCCCAGCAAACATTAGAGGATGTTACTCATCCTCCCAGCAAACATTAGAGGATGTTACTCATCCTCCCAGCAAACATTAGAGGCTGTTACTCATCCTCCCAGCAAACATTAGAGGATGTTACTCATCCTCCCAGCAAACATTAGAGGATGTTACTCATCCTCCCAGCAAACATTAGAGGCTGTTACTCATCCTCCCAGCAAACATTAGAGGCTGTTACTCATCCTCCCAGCAAACATTAGAGGCTGTTACTCATCCTCCCAGCAAACATTAGAGGCTGTTACTCATCCTCCCAGCAAACATTAGAGGCTGTTACTCATCCTCCCAGCAAACATTAGAGGCTGTTACTCATCCTCCCAGCAAACATTAGAGGCTGTTACTCATCCTCCCAGCAAACATTAGAGGCTGTTACTCATCCTCCCAGCAAACATTAGAGGATGTTACTCATCCTCCCAGCAAACATTAGAGGATGTTACTCATCCTCCCAGCAAACATTAGAGGCTGTTACTCATCCTCCCAGCAAACATTAGAGGCTGTTACTCATCCTCCCAGCAAACATTAGAGGTGTTACTCATCCTCCCAGCAAACATTAGAGGCTGTTACTCATCCTCCCAGCGAACATTAGAGGCTGTTACTCATCCTCCCAGCAAACATTAGAGGCTGTTACTCATCCTCCCAGCAAACATTAGAGGCTGTTACTCATCCTCCCAGCAAACATTAGAGGCTGTTACTCATCCTCCCAGCAAACATTAGAGGCTGTTACTCATCCTCCCAGCAAACATTAGAGGCTGTTACTCATCTTCCCAGCAAACATTAGAGGCTGTTACTCATCCTCCCAGCAAACATTAGAGGATGTTACTCATCCTCCCAGCAAACATTAGAGGCTGTTACTCATCCTCCCAGCAAACATCAGAGGATGTTACTCATCCTCCCAGCAAACATCAGAGGCTATTACTCATCCTCCCAGCAAACATTAGAGGATGTTACTCATCCTCCCAGCAAACATTAGAGGATGTTACTCATCCTCCCAGCAAACATCAGAGGATGTTACTCATCCTCCCAGCAAACATCAGAGGCTATTACTCATCCTCCCAGCAAACATCAGAGGCTATTACTCATCCTCCCAGCAAACATCAGAGGATGTTACTCATCCTCCCAGCAAACATTAGAGGATGTTACTCATCCTCCCAGCAAACATTAGAGGATGTTACTCATCCTCCCAGCAAACATTAGAGGATGTTACTCATCCTCCCAGCAAACATTAGAGGATGTTACTCATCCTCCCAGCAAACATCAGAGGATGTTACTCATCCTCCCAGCAAACATTAGAGGATGTTACTCATCCTCCCAGCAAACATCAGAGGATGTTACTCATCCTCCCAGCAAACATCAGAGGATGTTACTCATCCTCCCAGCAAACATCAGAGGGTGTTACTCATCCTCCCAGCAAACATTAGAGGATGTTACTCATCCTCCCAGCAAACATCAGAGGATGTTACTCATCCTCCCAGCAAACATCAGAGGATGTTACTCATCCTCCCAGCAAACATTAGAGGATGTTACTCATCCTCCCAGCAAACATTAGAGGATGTTACTCATCCTCCCAGCAAACATTAGAGGATGTTACTCATCCTCCCAGCAAACATTAGAGGATGTTACTCATCCTCCCAGCAAACATTAGAGGCTATTACTCATCCTCCCAGCAAACATCAGAGGCTATTACTCATCCTCCCAGCAAACATCAGAGGCTGTTACTCATCCTCCCAGCAAACATTAGAGGATGTTACTCATCCTCCCAGCAAACATCAGAGGATGTTACTCATCCTCCCAGCAAACATTAGAGGATGTTACTCATCCTCCCAGCAAACATCAGAGGCTATTACTCATCCTCCCAGCAAACATTAGAGGATGTTACTCATCCTCCCAGCAAACATTAGAGGCTATTACTCATCCTCCCAGCAAACATCAGAGGCTATTACTCATCCTCCCAGCAAACATCAGAGGCTATTACTCATCCTCCCAGCAAACATTAGAGGATGTTACTCATCCTCCCAGCAAACATTAGAGGCTGTTACTCATCCTCCCAGCAAACATCAGAGGCTGTTACTCATCCTCCCAGCAAACATCAGAGGCTGTTACTCATCCTCCCAGCAAACATCAGAGGCTGTTACTCATCCTCCCAGCAAACAGAGGATGTTACTCATCCTCCCAGCAAACATCAGAGGATGTTACTCATCCTCCCAGCAAACATCAGAGGATGTTACACATCCTCCCAGCAAACATTAGAGGATGTTACTCATCCTCCCAGCAAACATTAGAGGATGTTACTCATCCTCCCAGCAAACATCAGAGGATGTTACACATCCTCCCAGCAAACATCAGAGGCTGTTACTCATCCTCCCAGCAAACATCAGAGGATATTACTCATCCTCCCAGCAAACATCAGAGGCTATTACTCATCCTCCCAGCAAACATCAGAGGCTATTACTCATCCTCCCAGCAAACATGAGAGGATGTTACTCATCCTCCCAGCAAACATGAGAGGATATTACTCATCCTCCCAGCAAACATGAGAGGATATTACTCATCCTCCCAGCAAACATGAGAGGATATTACTCATCCTCCCAGCAAACATGAGAGGATATTACTCATCCTCCCAGCAAACATGAGAGGATGTTACTCATCCTCCCAGCAAACATGAGAGGATATTACCCATCCTCCCAGCAAACATGAGAGGATGTTACTCATCCTCCCAGCAAACATGAGAGGATGTTACTCATCCTCCCAGCAAACATCAGAGGATGTTACTCATCCTCCCAGCAAACATCAGAGGATGTTACTCATCCTCCCAGCAAACATCAGAGAACATTACCCATCCTCCCAGCAAACATCAGAGGATGTTACTCATCCTCCCAGCAAACATCAGAGAACATTACTCATCCTCCCAGCAAACATCAGAAGCTAATACTCATCCTCCCAGCAAACAATAGAGGATATTACCCATCCTCCCAGCAAACATCAGAAGCTAATACTCATCCTCCCAGTAAACATCAGAGGATGTTACTCATCCCCCCAGCAAACATCAGAGGATATTACCCATCCTCCCAGCAAACATCAGAGAACATTACTCATCCTCCCAGCAAACATCAGAAGCTAATACTCATCCTCCCAGCAAACATCAGAAGCTAATACTCATCCTCCCAGCAAACATCAGAAGCTAATACTCATCCTCCCAGCAAACATCAGAAGCTAATACTCATCCTCCCAGCAAGCTTCAGAGGATGTTACTCATCCTCCCAGCAAACATCAGAAGCTAATACTCATCCTCCCAGCAAGCTTCAGAGGATGTTACTCATCTTCCCAGCAAACATCAGAAGCTAATACTCATCTTCCCAGCAAACAGAGGATGTTACTCATCCTCCCAGCAAACATCAGAGGATGTTACTCATCCTCCCAGCAAACATTAGAGGATGTTACTCATCCTCCCAGCAAACATCAGAGGATGTTACTCATCCTCCCAGCAAACATTAGAGGAGTTACTCATCCTCCCAGCAAACATCAGAGGATGTTACTCATCCTCCCAGCAAACATCAGAGGATGTTACTCATCCTCCCAGCAAACATCAGAGGATATTACCCATCCTCCCAGCAAACATCAGAGGATATTACTCATCCTCCCAGCAAACATGAGAGGATATTACTCATCCTCCCAGCAAACATCAGAGGATATTACTCATCCTCCCAGCAAACCTCAAAGGATATTACTCATCCTCCCAGCAAACATCAGAGGATATTACTCATCCTCCCAGCAAACATCAGAGGATATTACTCATCCTCCCAGCAAACCTCAAAGGATATTACTCATCCTCCCAGCAAACATCAGAGGATGTTACTCATCCTCCCAGCAAACATCAGAGGATATTACTCATCCTCCCAGCAAACATCAGAGGATATTACTCATCCTCCCAGCAAACCTCAAAGGATATTACTCATCCTCCCAGCAAACTTCAGAGGATATTACTCATCCTCCCAGCAAACCTCAAAGGATATTACTCATCCTCCCAGCAAACATCAGAGGATATTACTCATCCTCCCAGCAAACATCAGAGGATATTACTCATCCTCCCAGCAAACATCAGAGGTTGTTACCCATCCTCCCAGCAAACATCAGAGAATGTTACTCATCCTCCCAGCAAACATCAGAGGATGTTACTCATCCTCCCAGCAAACATCAGAGGATGTTACTCATCCTCCCAGCAAACATCAGAGGATGTTACTCATCCTCCCAGCAAACATCAGAGGATGTTACTCATCCTCCCAGCAAACATCATAAACACTGGCCTTACAAAAGTGTAAGTGTCGAGGAGAAAATTGTAAACGTTGGTGAAAGCAGTAGAGGAGCAAGCGGGCTGTAGTGGTTACATGTCCTTGCAAGCCACTTTCAGATATCACACGTTATCACAAGTGGCGCGAGGCCGGGCTTGTGGAGCATACTCCATGCAGTATACTCACGCAGCCCCCGCTCTCAGGTTATCGCTGGTATACCCACCTAGCGAGCCCTTATGTTATGTCCTGGTGAGATGAGGGGCTCGGGGGGGGGGGGGTGAAGAGTGGTGAAGTGAGCTTTACACAGCGGCCGTCACCTCCAGATTTCAAGCCGAGGTGACGCATTCAAAAGTGTGTAGTTAGGCAGATTACGACCTCTTTACCGCTTTTTACCCTCGCCACCCCTAATGGAAGAGGGAGATAGAAAATGGGGGAAGGTGGTGGGATATTTCCCCTGGTGTATTTGTTTATTAATGAGTGTTCGCCGTCCCCCGCATGCGCAGGTAAACTCTGCGGTCTTCACTACCCACGTTCCGTTTATTCAGAATAACATTTTAGCTAATTCTAATTAGTGTTAAAGCTACTGGCGTAAATATTAGAGAATGACATCAAAGGCCATTAGTGCGTAAGGTTTTGTGGTGCTTTTGAACCCTGTCTTTTCTGCTTGTCTAATTCAGTAACTCCAAATGTTTTTTAGATTGTTTTGATGTCGGCTTCTGGTGCTTCCCCGTCTAATTCTTTTTACACACGGTTCTGTCGTTACAGAAGCATTTCCTCCAGTTCCTGTGGCTCACCTCTGTGGATTCTTCTCTTGTTACTGAACAATTTATAATTATTCAGTCAATTCCTTCATATTTTTTATTGTATAAGTCAGCCTCTTTCTCGATCTATTTGAGCGTCGCTCTAGGTTATAGAGGCGCTAGAGGTGTTTATAGAGGCGATAACTTGGGGTTGGTGGTGGTGGTTGGTGGACGAGGCCTGCTGCTCTACACACAAACACACACACACACACACACACACACACACACACACACACACACACACACACACACACACACACACACACACACAATTCACTTTCGCAAACAGAGTGGTAGACGGTTGGAACAAGTTAGGGGAGAAGGTGGTAGAGGCCAAGACCGTCAGTAGTTTCAAAGCGTTATATGACAAAGAGTGCTGGGAAGACGGGACACCACGAGCGTAGCTCTCATCCTGTAACTACACTTAGGTAATTACACTTAGGTAATTACACTTAGGTAATTACACACACACACACACAAAGACACACACACACACACACACACACACACACACACACACACACACACACACACACACACACACACTACTACTACTACTACTTTAGATATGGAGAAGACTACAACCATCATTTAGAGAGACATGAGGACTCTGCCACCTTGATTTTGATTGTCAGACATGACGACTGCCACCCTGGCGGCCTCCCCCCCCCCACTCCATCACAGCAACACCCCGCCAATATGTCAACTCGTTCTCCTAAAATAGTAGTGCTTTTAACGGCTATTTACGTGCAAAAAGTGGACTGTTGCCGCGACAATCTACACATTTTGCTTATGCATTCCTAGGCCTAGTATAATATATATATATATATATATATATATATATATATATATATATATATATATATATATATATATATATATGCTACATTAGGGCTAAGATTCCATGGACTGGATAAGTTTTTGTTCATTTTCAAAGTTATTTTCTGTGCCATTTGGGCTAATTTAGTAACACAAAACCCAAATATTGTTGTGGTCCAATACTACATCATTGTACCTTCGGTCAAATTGATATATAAATTCTATCATTATAAGAGGACGGGTTGATGATATTTGCGACATTGTACGGTGTGTGTCTCTCTCGTTTAACGAGTCATCAATGTACCTTCCGCTCCGGGTCTAGTTACCGACGCCGGCGCCACTCTCACAACCAAACTGCCTCGTGAACTGCGGTTCTGTCATTTGTCGAGGGCACGAGGCGGGAAGGAGGCTGCTTACGGAAGATTGCGACGCTGCATCTTGTGCGGATTTTATGAGATATTTCGCTTGTTAGTGTTCTTCTCCTGCGTCAGGTGAAGGGGGGGGGGGGGAGTGGAGGCATCAACGCGGGTGATATAATATATATATATATATATATATATATATATATATATATATATATATATATATATAGTGTATGTATACACATCACAGGTTAGTGTATGTATACACATCAAGGTTAGTGTATGTATACACATCACAGGTTTGTGTATGTATACACATCACAGGTTAGTGTAAGTATACACATCACAGGTTAGTATATGTATACACCTCAGAGGTTCTCACCAACATGTCATACAGTTTATACATACATAGGTGGAACATGAAAGAGTGTGGTGACGACACCGCTCACTAGAGGACTCTGGCGGTAATGTTTACCTCTAATGTAGACCTTTTGGCGTTTAGTAATAAAAGTTGTTTTGTGTTGGGGTTAAAATATTAGTGTTTTGAGTTGATTTATAAATATTGATTTATTTGATTTAATATTTGATTGTTGATCTAATATTTGATTGTTGATCTATATTTGATTGTTGATTTAATATTTGATTGTTGATTTAATATTTGATTTATTGAAAATATTTGTTTCTTTAATTCAATATGTAGCCCAAGCCGCTCCCCCCCCCCCTGCCTCCAGGGGCACCAGAGGCCAGGGTAGACTACACCAGGTAGACAGCACGCTCTTGGTGCCTGGTGGTAAAGTAGACCAGGTAGACTACAGTATACCAGGCACCAGGAGCGGCAGCTTTTCCACCTGGTGCCTGGTAGTTACCAGGATAACCAGGCCGTTGACAGTATATATATACTAGTCCTTTAGGACTGAGAGATATCACAAGATGGAGAACGGGGGAGGGGGGTGCGGGAAGTTAGGGGGGGGGGTGGAGGAGGTGTGGTGTTATCTTCAGGTTATCTTGAGATGATTTCGGGCTTAGCGTCCCCGCGGCCCGGTCCTCAACCAAGCCTCCTTTTTGTTACACCCCCCCCCCCCACCTCCCAGGAAGCAGCCCGTAGCAGCTGTCTAACTCCCAGGTACCTATTTACTGTAAGATAACAGGGGGCATCAGGGTGAAAGAAACATTTTGCCCATTTGTCTCCGCCTCCACCGGGGATCGTACCCGGAACCTCAGGACTACGAATCGGAAGCGCTGTCCACTCCGCTATCAGGCGCCCTGTTAGGCTCCATCTGATAGCCCCTTACGTTAAGTAGTCTCAATGGCCCCCCTTTTATCTTATCAGTGTGATAGACCACTGTAATCAGTGTGAGTGGCCCTTATATTATCAGTGTGTTATCGCCATGCATTAACAGTTTGATCGTCCCCAGATTATCAGTGTCAAGCACCTCATACTTGTCCAGGTAGAGCCCTGCCTCATACTTGTCCAGGTAGAGCCCTGCCTCATACTTGTCCAGGTAGAGCCCTGCCTCATACTTGTCCAGGTAGAGCCCTGCCTCATACTTGTCCAGGTACAGCCCTGCCTCATACTTGTCCAGGTAGAGCCCTGCCTCATACTTGTCCAGGTACAGTCCTGCCTCATACTTGTCCAGGTAGAGCCCTGCCTCATACTTGTCCAGGTACAGCCCTGCCTCATACTTGTCCAGGTAGAGCCCTGCCTCATACTTGTCCAGGTAGAGCCCTGCCTCATACTTGTCCAGGTAGAGCCCTGCCTCATACTTGTCCAGGTAGAGCCCTGCCTCATACTTGTCCAGGTAGAGCCCTGCCTCATACTTGTCCAGGTAGAGCCCTGCCTCATACTTGTCCAGGTACAGCCCTGCCTCATACGTGTCCAGGTAGAGCCCTGCCTCATACTTGTCCAGGTAGAGCCCTGCCTCATACTTGTCCAGGTAGAGCCCTGCCTCATACTTGTCCAGGTAGAGCCCTGCCTCATACTTGTCCAGGTAGAGCCCTGCCTCATACTTGTCCAGGTAGAGCCCTGCCTCATACTTGTCCAGGTAGAGCCCTGCCTCATACTTGTCCAGGTAGAGCCCTGCCTCATACTTGTCCAGGTACAGCCCTGCCTCATACTTGTCCAGGTAGAGCCCTGCCTCATACTTGTCCAGGTACAGTCCTGCCTCATACTTGTCCAGGTAGAGCCCTGCCTCATACTTGTCCAGGTACAGTCCTGCCTCATACTTGTCCAGGTAGAGCCCTGCCTCATACTTGTCCAGGTACAGCCCTGCCTCATACTTGTCCAGGTACAGCCCTGCCTCATACTTGTCCAGGTACAGCCCTGCCTCATACTTGTCCAGGTAGAGCCCTGCCTCATACTTGTCCAGGTAGAGCCCTGCCTCATACTTGTCCAGGTAGAGCCCTGCCTCATACTTGTCCAGGTAGAGCCCTGCCTCATACTTGTCCAGGTACAGCCCTGCCTCATACTTGTCCAGGTAGAGCCCTGCCTCATACTTGTCCAGGTACAGCCCTGCCTCATACTTGTCCAGGTAGAGCCCTGCCTCATACTTGTCCAGGTAGAGCCCTGCCTCATACTTGTCCAGGTAGAGCCCTGCCTCATACTTGTCCAGGTAGAGCCCTGCCTCATACTTGTCCAGGTACAGCCCTGCCTCATACTTGTCCAGGTACAGCCCTGCCTCATACTTGTCCAGGTACAGCCCTGCCTCATACTTGTCCAGGTAGAGCCCTGCCTCATACTTGTCCAGGTACAGCCCTGCCTCATACTTGTCCAGGTACAGCCCTGCCTCATACTTGTCCAGGTACAGCCCTGCCTCATACTTGTCCAGGTAGAGCCCTGCCTCATACTTGTCCAGGTAGAGCCCTGCCTCATACTTGTCCAGGTAGAGCCCTGCCTCATACTTGTCCAGGTACAGCCCTGCCTCATACTTGTCCAGGTACAGCCCTGCCTCATACTTGTCCAGGTAGAGCCCTGCCTCATACTTGTCCAGGTAGAGCCCTGCCTCATACTTGTCCAGGTACAGTCCTGCCTCATACTTGTCCAGGTACAGCCCTGCCTCATACTTGTCCAGGTAGAGCCCTGCCTCATACTTGTCCAGGTAGAGCCCTGCCTCATACTTGTCCAGGTACAGCCCTGCCTCATACTTGTCCAGGTACAGCCCTGCCTCATACTTGTCCAGGTACAGCCCTGCCTCATACTTGTCCAGGTAGAGCCCTGCCTCATACTTGTCCAGGTAGAGCCCTGCCTCATACTTGTCCAGGTAGAGCCCTGCCTCATACTTGTCCAGGTAGAGCCCTGCCTCATACTTGTCCAGGTAGAGCCCTGCCTCATACGTGTCCAGGTAGAGCCCTGCCTCATACTTGTCCAGGTAGAGCCCTGCCTCATACTTGTCCAGGTAGAGCCCTGCCTCATACTTGTCCAGGTAGAGCCCTGCCTCATACTTGTCCAGGTAGAGCCCTGCCTCATACTTGTCCAGGTAGAGCCCTGCCTCATACTTGTCCAGGTAGAGCCCTGCCTCATACTTGTCCAGGTAGAGCCCTGCCTCATACTTGTCCAGGTAGAGCCCTGCCTCATACTTGTCCAGGTAGACCCCTGCCTCATACTTGTCCAGGTAGAGCCCTGCCTCATACTTGTCCAGGTAGAGCCCTGCCTCATACTTGTCCAGGTAGAGCCCTGCCTCATACTTGTCCAGGTTAGAGCCCTGCCTCATACTTGTCCAGGTAGAGCCCTGCCTCATACTTGTCCAGGTAGAGCCCTGCCTCATACTTGTCCAGGTAGAGTCCTGCCTCATACTTGTCCAGGTAGAGCCCTGCCTCATACTTGTCCAGGTAGAGCCCTCCCTCATACTTGCCCAGGTAGAGCCCTGCCTCATACTTGTCCATGTACAGCCCTGCCTCATACTTGTCCAGGTACAGTCCTGCCTCATACTTGTCCAGGTAGAGCCCTGCCTCATACTTGTCCAGGTAGAGCCCTGCCTCATACTTGTCCAGGTACAGCCTTGCCTCATACTTGTTCAGGTACAGTCCTGCCTCATACTTGTCCAGGTAGAGCCCTGCCTCATACTTGTCCAGGTAGAGCCCTGCCTCATACTTGTCCAGGTACAGTCCTGCCTCATACTTGTCCAGGTAGAGCCCTGCCTCATACTTGTCCAGGTAGAGCCCTGCCTCATACTTGTCCAGGTAGAGCCCTGCCTCATACTTGTCCAGGTACAGTCCTGCCTCATACTTGTCCAAGTAGAGCCCTGCCTCATACTTGTCCAGGTAGAGCCCTGCCTCATACTTGTCCAGGTACAGTCCTGCCTCATACTTGTCCAGGTAGAGCCCTGCCTCATACTTGTCCAGGTAGAGCCCTGCCTCATACTTGTCCAGGTACAGCCCTGCCTCATACTTGTCCAGGTACAGTCCTGCCTCATACTTGTCCAGGTAGAGTCCTACCTCATACTTGTCCAGGTAGAGCCCTGCCTCATACTTGCCCAGGTAGAGCCCTGCCTCATACGTGTCCAGGTAGAGCCCTGCCTCATACGTGTCCAGGTAGAGCCCTGCCTCATACTTGTCCAGGTAGAGCCCTGCCTCATACGTGTCCAGGTAGAGCCCTGCCTCATACTTGCCCAGGTAGAGCCCTGCCTCATACGTGTCCAGGTAGAGCCCTGCCTCATACGTGTCCAGGTAGAGCCCTGCCTCATACTTGCCCAGGTAGAGCCCTGCCTCATACGTGTCCAGGTAGAGCCCTGCCTCATACGTGTCCAGGTAGAGCCCTGCCTCATACGTGTCCAGGTAGAGCCCTGCCTCATACGTGTCCAGGTAGAGCCCTGCCTCATACGTGTCCAGGTAGAGCCCTGCCTCATACGTGTCCAGGTAGAGCCCTGCCTCATACGTGTCCAGGTAGAGCCCTGCCAGCGCACCTTACCTGGGGACAAAGACAGGTGAGGCAGGTTAATGACAAGTTCGGCGTAAAACTCCCACATTAACAATTACATAAACAATAATAATATTAACAAGAATAATGAGAATAATAATAAGCTGTGGAATTGGTTCACTATATCTTCTGCCAATATGATATGTTGGTGAACAAGATATGTTGATGGACAAGATATGTTGGTGAACAAGATATGTTGATGGACAAGATATACTGATGAACAAGGTATACTGATGAACAAGATATATTCAAGAACAAGATGTACTGATGAACAAGATATGTTAATGAACAAGATATTCTGATGAACAAGATATGTTAATGAACAAGATATTCTGATGAACAAGGTATACTGATGAACAAGATATATTCATGAACAAGATATATTCATGAACAAGATATACTGATGAACAAGGTATATTGATGAACAAGATATACTGATGAACAAGATATAGTGATGAACAAGATATACTGATGAACAAGATATAGTGATGAACAAGATATACTGATGAACAAGATATAGTGATGAACAAGATATACTGATGAACAAGATATAGTGATGAACAAGATATACTGATGAACAAGATATAGTGATGAACAAGATATACTGATGAACAAGATATAGTGATGAACAAGATATACTGATGAACAAGATATAGTGATGAACAAGATATATTGATGAACAAGATATAGTGATGAACAAGATATAGTGATGAACAAGATATCCTGATGAACAAGATATATTGATGAACAAGATATACTGATGAACAAGATATACTGATGAACAAAATATACTGATGAACAAGATATACTGATGAACAAGATATACTGATGAACAAGATATAGTGATGAACAAGATATACTGATGAACAAGATATGTTGATGAACAAGATATACTGATGAACAAGATATACTGATGAACAAGATATACTGATGAACAAGATATACTGATGAACAAGATATACTGATGAACAAGGTATACTGATGAACAAGATACAAGGATGCTGAGGACTCGTCACTTGTCAGAGAGATGTGCTGAGGTACAAGGATGCTGAGATACAGGATGCTGAGACGCCATATTCTCCTCAGCATCCAGCATGAGACGTCGTCCCGTCTGGCGTCCATCGAACTGCGGACTTGAATGAGACAGACGGACTTTTCCGTCTGTGTTTCTACTGGTGTCGAGCTGTCTCATGTTGGACAGGGGACGGAGGACTCCTAACACTTCCTGTCTCGTGGAGACAGGTGGGTAATTATGTAATGCAAGGACTAGGTCATGATCACTATAATGAATGGAAAGGATACGAGTATGGGACAGGAACTGGGACAGGAATAAATGGTTGACGAATGTCAGAGACGAACTTTGGCTGTTCCATAGTTACAGGATGGTTCCATAGTTACAGGATGGTTCCATAGTTACAGGATGGTTCCATAGTTACAGGATGGTTCCATAGTTACAGGATGGTTCGTTAGTTACAGAATGGTTCCATAGTTACAGAATGGTTCCATAGTTACAGGATGGTTCCATAGTTACAGGATGGTTCCATAGTTACAGGATGGTTCCATAGTTACAGGATAGTTCCATAGTTACAGGATGGTTCCATAGTTACAGGATGGTTCCATAGTTACAGGATGGTTCCATAATTACAGGATGGTTTCATAGTTACAGGATGGTTCCATAGTTACAGGATGGTTCCATTGTTACAGGATGGTTCCATAGTTACAGGATGGTTCCATAGTTACAGGATGGTTCCATAGTTACAGGATGGTTCCATAGTTACAGGATGGTTCCATAGTTACAGGATGGTTCCATAGTTACAGGATGGTTCCATAATTACAGGATGGTTTCATAGTTACAGGATGGTTCCATAGTTACAGGATGGTTCCATTGTTACAGGATGGTTCCATAGTTACAGGATGGTTCCATAGTTACAGGATGGTTCCATAATTACAGGATGGTTCCATAGTTACAGGATGGTTCCATAGTTACAGGATGGTTCCATAGTTACAGGATGGTTCCATAATTACAGGATGGTTCCATAGTTACAGGATGGTTCCAGTTACAGGGTGGTTCCATAGTTACAGGATGGTTCCATAGTTACAGAATGGTTCCATAGTTACAGGATGGTTCCATAGTTACAGGATGGTTCCATAGTTACAGGATGGTTCCATAGTTACAGGATGGTTCCGTAGTTACAGGATGGTTCCATAGTTACGGGAACAAACCCCTTCGGTCTCCTGTTAACCCAACCCATCCTCCTGTTTAGATAAGTATGTGCACACCATAGTACAAATATTGACGTACTAAGCAATTTGATAGTACAAATTTGTACTATTCACTTTACAGAGTCCGAAAAAAATGAAGCTATAAAACAAACTTATACATTCCTAGGTCTAGAATAGCACACATATGTACTATAATAGGCCTTAGATATCGTGAATTAGGCCTAGGAAGGCTAGCCTAGTTAAGTTGATGTTTGCAACAATTCAGTAGTACCGATTTCTACTTTCTAATACCTTTCTAATACTTTCTACTTTCTGGTACTTTCCAAGTACTACCAAAACAGGAGGCTAAGTACTACCAAATCTCCCTGGCACACGACCCGACAGTCACTTTACAACCAGGTTCCCCAAGTACTTCTGCGTGAATTTGGTGAAATATATCGGGAGGTTGTAGAGGACTTTTCCACGTGCTTTAGGTGAGCCAGGTGCGGGTACCGGGCAGGTTCCGCGCGCTCTCTACAGTGTTTGGAACACAAGGAGATGAGGTGTCAGGCGAGAGAATCAAACAATTGTACAGGGTGTAAGTGGTCCAGTAGCCAGAATAATCGCACGAGATAGCAGGGAGTGAGATAGCGAGGGGTGAGATAGCGGGGGTGAGATAACAGTGAGATAGCGACGAGTCAGATAACGGGGAGTGAGATAGCGAGAAATCAGATAACGGGGAGTGAGATAGCGAGAAATCAGATAACGGGGAGTGAGATAACAGTGAGATAGCAGGGAGTGAGATAACCAGGGATGAACATCATCAAAATGACGTTAAAGTGACATTCAATTTACGAGACTGAGCGTCCGCTCCCCCCGGGGGGCGTCCCTCAGGTACAGCGTCCCTCTGGGTACAGCGTCCCTCAGGTACAGCGTCCCTCAGGTACAGCGTCCCTCAGGTACAGCGTCCCTCTGGTACAGCGTCCCTCAGGTACAGCGTCCCTCAGGTACAGCGTCCCTCTGGTACAGCGTCCCTCAGGTACAGCGTCCCTCTGGTACAGCGTCCCTCAGGTACAGCGTCCCTCAGCTACAGCGTCCCTCTGGTACAGCGTCCCCCAGGTACAGCGTCCCTCTGGTACAGCGTCCCTCAGGTACAGCGTCCCTCTGGTACAGCGTCCCTCAGGTACAGCGTCCCTCTGGTACAGCGTCCCTCAGGTACAGCGTCCCTCTGGTACAGCGTCCCTCAGGTACAGCGTCCCTCTGGTACAGCGTCCCTCAGGTACAGCGTCCCTCAGGTACAGCGTCCCTCTGGTACAGCGTCCCTCAGGTACAGCGTCCCTCAGGTACAGCGTCCCTCTGGTACAGCGTCCCTCAGGTACAGCGTCCCTCCGGTACAGCGTCCCTCTGGTACAGCGTCCCTCAGGTACAGCGTCCCTCTGGTACAGCGTCCCTCAGGTACAGCGTCCCTCTGGTACAGCGTCCCTCTGGTACAGCGTCCCTCTGGTACAGCGTCCCTCAGGTACAGCGTCCCTCTGGTACAGCGTCCCTCTGGTACAGCGTCCCTCTGGTACAGCGTCCCTCAGGTACAGCGTCCCTCTGGTACAGCGTCCCCAGGTACAGCGTCCCTCTGGTACAGCGTCCCTCAGGTACAGCGTCCCTCTGGTACAGCGTCCCTAAGGTACAGCGTCCCTCAGGTACAGCGTCCCTCTGGTACAGCGTCCCTCGGGTACAGCGTCCCTCAGGTACAGCGTCCCTCAGGTACAGCGTCCCTCGGGTACAGCGTCCCTCAGGTACAGCGTCCCTCTGGTACAGCGTCCCTCAGGTACTGCGTCCCTCAGGTACAGCGTCCCTCTGGTACAGCGTCCCTCAGGTACAGCGTCCCTCAGCTACAGCGTCCCTCTGGTACAGCGTCCCCCAGGTACAGCGTCCCTCTGGTACAGCGTCCCTCAGGTACAGCGTCCCTCTGGTACAGCGTCCCTCAGGTACAGCGTCCCTCTGGTACAGCGTCCCTCAGGTACAGCGTCCCTCAGGTACAGCGTCCCTCTGGTACAGCGTCCCTCAGGTACAGCGTCCCTCCGGTACAGCGTCCCTCTGGTACAGCGTCCCTCAGGTACAGCGTCCCTCTGGTACAGCGTCCCTCAGGTACAGCGTCCCTCTGGTACAGCGTCCCTCAGGTACAGCGTCCCTCTGGTACAGCGTCCCTCAGGTACAGCGTCCCTCTGGTACAGCGTCCCTCAGGTACAGCGTCCCTCTGGTACAGCGTCCCTCTGGTACAGCGTCCCTCAGGTACAGCGTCCCTCTGGTACAGCGTCCCTCTGGTACAGCGTCCCTCTGGTACAGCGTCCCTCTGGGTACAGCGTCCCTCAGGTACAGCGTCCCTCAGGTACAGCGTCCCTCAGGTACAGCGTCCCTCTGGTACAGCGTCCCTCAGGTACAGCGTCCCTCTGGTACAGCGTCCCTCAGGTACAGCGTCCCTCAGGTACAGCGTCCCTCAGGTACAGCGTCCCTCAGGTACAGCGTCCCTCTGGTACAGCGTCCCTCTGGGTACAGCGTCCCTCGGGTACAGCGTCCCTCAGGTACAGCGTCCCTCTGGGTACAGCGTCCCTCAGGTACAGCGTCCCTCTGGTACAGCGTCCCTCTGGTACAGCGTCCCTCTGGTACAGCGTCCCTCAGGTACAGCGTCCCTCTGGTACAGCGTCCCTCAGGTACAGCGTCCCTCTGGTACAGCGTCCCTCAGGTACAGCGTCCCTCTGGTACAGCGTCCCTCTGGTCCAGCGTCCCTCTGGGTACAGCGTCCCTCGGGTACAGCGTCCCTGAGGTACAGCGTCCCTCTGGGTACAGCGTCCCTCGGGTACAGCGTCCCTCTGGGTACACCGTCCCTCTGGTACAGCGTCCCTCTGGGTACAGCGTCCCTCTGGTACAGCGTCCCTCTGGGTACATCGTCTCTCTGGTACAGCGTCCCTCTGGGTACAGCGTCCCTCTGGTACAACGTCCCTCTGGGTACAGCGTCCCTCTGGGTACAGCGTCCTCTGGTACAGCGTCCCTCTGGTACAGCGTCCCTCTGGGTACAGCGTCCCTCTGGTACAGCGCCCCTCTGGTACAGCGTCCCTCTGGTACAGCGTCCCTCTGGTACAGCGTCCCTCTGGGTACAGCGTCCCTCTGGTACAGCGTCCCTCTGGTACAGCGTCCCTCTGGTACAGCGTTCCTCTGGGTACAGCGTCCCTCTGGCACAGCGTCCCTCTGGGTACAGCGTCCCTCTGGTACAGCGTCCCTCTGGTACAGCGTCCCTCTGGGTACAACGTCTCTCTCTCTTTCTCTCTCTCTCTCTCTCTTCTCTCTCTCTCTCTCTCTCTCTCTATCTCTCTATCTCTCTCTCTCTCGCACAGGATGGAAGCTGGAAACTCAGAAGAGTCACAGAGATGTTAGGAAGTATTCCTTTAGCGTGAGAGTAGTGGGAAAATGGAATGCACTTAAGGAACAGGTTGTGGAAGCAAACTCCATTCATAATTTTAAGACTAGATATGATTGGGAAATGGGACCGGAGTTATTGCTGTAAACAATGAGTGGAGGCGGAGTCCAAGAGTCAGTGCTCGATCCTGCAGGCACAAATACGTGTATGTACAAATAGGTGTGAACATCCCAAAGGTATAGGATGGCAAATCATGCCTCATAGAATTAATTTAATTCTATGACCAAGCAAAAATCGGCTAAGATAGAGAGGGCTGAGCAGACTGCATATTTTTGGATTGCCAGAAAGCCTTTGACACAGTACCACATAAGACTCTAGTGCACAAGCTGGAGATCCAGGCAGGATTGAAAGGGAAGGTACTCTACTGGATAAGGGAGCACCTAAGCAACGGAAGACAGCGAGTCACTGTGAGGGGTGAGGTCCCAGAGGGGCGAGACGTCACCAGTGGGGTCCTGCAGAGTTCAGTCCTTGGTCCTATACTGTTTCTGATATATATAAATGATATCCCAGAGATCATTTACTCGCCTAGTTGTGCTTGCGGGGGTTGAGCTTTGGCTCTCTGGTCCCGCCTGTCAACTGTCAATCAACTGGTGTACAGGTTCCGAGCCTACTGGGCTCTATCATATCTACACTTGAAACTGTGTATGGACTCAGCCTCCACCACATCACTGCCTAATGCATTCCATCCGTTAACTACTCTGACACTGAAAAAGTTCTTTCTAACGTCCCTGTGGCTCATGTGGGTACTTAGTTTCCACCTGTGTCCCCTTGTTCGCGTACCACCCGTGTTAAACAGTGTATCTACCCTGTCAATTCCCCTGAGAATTTTATAGGTAGTGATCCAGAGCCAGAGCTCAACCCCTGCAAGCACAACTAGGTGAGTACACCAGCCTCACCATACCTGATACAATTATCTCGAAAAAAAAAACGCTTAAATTTCCCGAGGAATCAAAGCCCCATTTTAGCGGAATTCAAAACTAACATTTGCATTAATAATTAAGCGTAGATAAGACCTGAGATTGATGGTGAGTATTGTCTCCTCCTCTGCTCGCCTCCACCTCAATATATATATATATATATATATATATATATATATATATATATATATATATATATATATATATATATACATATATAATATATATATATATATATTATATATATATATGTGTGTGTGTGTGTGTGTGTGTGTGTGTGTGTGTGTGTGTGTGTGTGTGTGTGGGACCAAAGAATGGCTGCCTGTCCTCCAAGGTTATATAAAACTTCGGTTTCCTTTGTGAGATTCGGTCCACTGTCTCACATGGGTGTGAGACAGTGTGGTGATATGGTGACGTCACTCATGTTAATGGTATGGTGACGTCACTCATGTTACTGGGGGACATCATTAGCCTAAAAGTCTAGCTGGAACATAATTGGTTGTCAATTAACCAACAAAAGTGAAGGTAATCACACAGTCATTTAATTTTCTCCTCGACCCCGACTGGTAACTCTGTGAGCCGCGTTGGCACTGGTGGAGTGGCACCAGGCACTGTGTGGAGGGCACTCTCCACAGTGCCAGACATTAGTGCCACTCCCGGCCCCCGTAATAACAACCTCAATCACCCAATGCGACGCAGGCCGGCGACGCAGGCTGGTGACGCAGGCTGGCGACGCAGGCTGGCGACGCAGGCTGGCGACGCAGGCCGGCGACGCAGGCTGGCGACGCAGGCTGGCGACGCAGGCTGGTGACGCAGGCCGTGGGGGACGGGTGAGGTGCGTCAGTGAGTGACCAGTGAGTGACATCATGCCCCAACTTCTGTCCCTCACCTCCTGTCCCCTTCCGTCTTGGCCCCTCACTCTGGCCCTGTCCCCTGCCATCCTTCCCTCACTCTTCTCCCTCTCTCTCACATATTATAATGTCCTACACCGGTGTATTATACACAATACAGTATACTGTATCAGATGGGTGTGTATATGTGTGTTGGAGGTCCCCCCCCCCCCACAGGCTGGGGATTTACCGGTGCCGCTAATCCCAGCTATACTGTGATATACTTTATATATCACAGTATATTGTATATCGCTGTATCACAGTTATACAGTGTGATACAGCGAGGCTGGACGGGTACAGTGTGCTGAGGTACAGGAACGAGAGCCGGACAGTTCTCTGTCTGATACAGAGGAAGAAACCTGTCACATAACCCTCTGTGTATTGGTTTGAACCGGGCCGCGGGGACGCGAAGCCCCGAAATCCTCTCAAGGTAGCCTCAGGGTAGCAGTCCAGGTATTGTCGCAGTTTCTTACTTAACGTCACAAGGTTAAGCACAACCGCTTAAGTCGGGTAGGAATATCTGGCGCTTAGTTGGTATAGTGTGTGTCTTGTCCACTCTAACACGAGTGAGGAGAGTGTGCACTCGGGCGGTAGTGCAGGGGCACTTATTATTATTATTATTGTCTACCACAGACGTGGCCAGACATTTACAATGCTAACCAGCATATATACATTTTCTTCTGTCCTCCATGGACAGGGTTAGAGATGTGTTAAACATATAGTTCAGTGATTTATTGAACAATCAACCACAGAAGGTGATTGTAGTGCTTTTAAAATGCTAATCTAACCCACAGACATAAATACATAGATACACAGAGTTATGTCTGCCCTACAGACGGTCGGCCGAGCGTACAGCACGCTGGACTTGTGATCCTGTGGTCCCGGGTTCGATCCCAGGCGCCGGCGAGAAACAATGGGCAGAGTTTCTTTCACCCTATGCCCCTGTTACCTAGCAGTAAAATAGGTACCTGGGTGTTAGTCAGCTGTCACGGGCTGCTTCCTGGGGTGGAGGCCTGGTCAAGGACCGGGCCGCGGGGACACTAAAGCCCCGAAATCATCTCAAGATAACATCTCAAAATACAGTGGTTGATGTGTTCTTTATATAGTGTCATTAATGTGCATTTACAAAGGTGAAATGTAATTTTGATCTGCTTCCATATATACTTTATACACATATAAATACACACACACATATACGTTCATATACATATATACATACATATATATACACACATGCATTCACATACATTTGTCTCTTTTACTCTGACAGGGTGAGATAGCTGATAGAGAAACTAGTGTGCAATTAAGCACTTAATCACTGAAGGTGATTAAGGTGCTCTTACAAGTTCAGGTTATATAGTTACATCACATGCATTGTATAATTGACACATTACATGGTCAGTCTTGGATACAAGTCCAATATATCATCAAGTGTTCCAGTACTCATATAGTAGTTACACAGTTCAGCATGCCTCAGCCCAGGAGGGCGAAAGTCAGTCAATATGGGACATTCTACAATATAATGTTCAAGAGAGTGCATGTTTTCTCTTTCACAGGGGCACTAGAAGGGGGTGGTGAATGAGGGTCCCCCACTCACATAAGATGAGAACTATTGACATGAGTGTTATAGGAGAGAAGGTTGATATGAGTAGAATGACAGGTAAGGTGTGTGTGTACTTGCCTCGTTGTGCTTGCGGGGGTTGAGCTCTTGCTCTTTGGTCCCGTCTCTCAACTGTCAATTAACTAATGTACAGGTTCCTGAGCCTACTGGGCTCTATCATATCTACACTTGAAGCTGGGTATGGAGTCAGCCTCCACCACATCACTTCCTAGTGCATTCCATTTGGCAACCACTCTGACACTGAAGAAATTCTTTCTAACGTCTCTGTGGCTCATTTGGGCACTCAGTTTCCACCTGTGTCCCCTAGTGCGTGTGCCACCTGTGTTAAATAGTCTGTCTTTATCTACCCTATCAATTCCTCTTGAGAATCTTTTATGTGGTGATTATGTCCCCTCTAACTCTTCTGTCTCACAGTGACGTGAGGTTTAATTCCCGTAGTCTCTCCTCGTAGGTCATACCCCTTAGTTCGGGTACTAGTCTGGTGGCAAACCTTTGAACCTTTTCCAGTTTAGTCTTATGCTTGACTAGATATGGACTCCATGCTGGAGCCGCATACTCCAGCATTGGTCTGACATATGTGGTATACAATGTTCTGAAAGATTCCTTACACAAGTTTTTAAAGGCCGTTCTTATGTTAGCCAACCTGGCATATGCCGCTGATGTTATCCTCTTGATATGAGCTTCAGGGGACAGATCTGGCGTGATATCACGCCAGACCTGTCCCCTGAAGAGACCTGGATATGACTCTTGAAGTATTTAATTTCCCAAATGATACCTTGTATCTGGTCTTCTGTTCCCTACACCTATCTTCATTACATTACATTTGCTTGGATTAAACTCTAACAACTATTTGTTCGACCATTCCTACAGTTTGTCCAGGTCTTCCTCAAGCTGTCCTCCAAGCCTCAAGCTGTCCTCCTCTGTCATAATTCTTCTCATAATTTTAGCGTCATCATCAAACATTGAGAGGAATGAGTCTATACCCTCTGGGAGATCATTTACGTATATCAGAAACAGGATTGGTTCGAGTACAGAGCCCTATGGGACTCCACTGGTGACTTCACGCCAATCTGAGGTCTCACCCCTCACTGTAACTCTCTGCTTCCTATTGCTCAGGTACTCCCTTATCCACTGGAGCGCCCTACCAGTTTCTCTAGCTTAAGCATCAGCCTTTTATGGGGTACTGTGTCAAAGACTTTCCGGCAGTCCAAAAAAATGCAGTCCGCCCATCCTTCTCTTTCTTGCTTAATCTTTGTCACCTGATCGTAGAATTCTATTAATCCTGTAAGGGAAGATTTACCCTCCCTGAACCCATGTTGATGGGTTGTTACGAAGTCTCTTCTCTCCAAATGTGTTACTAGGTTTTTCTCATTATCTTCTCCATCACCTTGCATGGTATACAAGTTAAGGACACTGGCCTGTAGTTCAGTGCCTCTTGTCTGTCACCCTTTTTGTAAATTTTGACCACATTAGCCGTCTTCCATATTTCTGGTAGGTCCCCCGTTTGTAGTGACCTACTGTGCACTATGGAGAGTGGCAAGCAAAGTGCTTCTGCACAGTCTTTCAATACCCATGGTGAGATTTCGTCCGGGCCAACAGCCTTTCTCACGTCCAGCTCCAACAGGTGCCTCTTGACCTCATCTCTCGTAATTTCGAACCCTTCCAAGGCCGCCTGGTATACTGCCACCTCTCCTAGCGCAGTGACTTCACCTTGTTCTATTGTGAAGACCTCCTGGGAACCTCTTGTTGAGTTCTTCACACACCTCTGTCATTCTCTGTGTACCTGTCCTCACCAGTTCTAAGTTTCATCACCTGTTCCTTCACTGTTGTTTTCCTCCTGATGTGACTGAGTAGTAGCTTTGGTTCGGTCTTGGCTTTATTAGCTATATCATTTTCATACTTTTTCTCAGCTTCTCTTCGCACACACTAACATACTCGTTCCTGGTTCTCTGGTATCTCTCTCTGATTTCTGGTGTTCTGTTATTTCGGAAGTTCCTCCACGCCCTTGTGTTCAGTTTCTTTGCTTTCATACATGCCCTATTATACCATGGATTCTTCTTTTGCTTCTCGGTTTTTTCCTGTCGGGCCGGGATAAACCTGCTTACAGCCTCCTGACACTATTGGGTGACATAGTCCATCATGTCTTGTACGGACTTAGTTCTGAGTTCTGTGTCCCATGGTATATCCCTTAGGAATTTATTCATCTCCTCATAATTTCCCTTTCGGTATGCCAGCCCTTTGTTTCCCAGTACTTTTTTGGGAGAGATAATTCCTAGCTCAACCAGGAACTCAAAGTTCAATACACTGTGATCACTCATTCCCAAGGGTGCTTCCAACTTAACTTTCCTTGTATCCGACTCATTAAGGGTAAATATCAGATGAAGCATTGCTGGTTCGTCCCCTCTTCTCATTCTTGTCGGTCCCTTGATGTGTTGGCTTAGAAAGTTTCTTGTTGCTAAGTCCAGCAGCTTAGCTCTCCATGTGTCTGGTCCTCCATGTGGGTCTCTGTTCTCCCAATCTATCTTCCCGTGGTTGAAGTCTCCCATTATTAGTAGTCTGGACCCGTTCCTGCTAGCTACAGAAGCTGCTCTCTCTATTATGTTAATGGTTGCCATATTGTTTCTATCATATTCCTGTCTGGGTCTTCGGTCGTTTGGTGCGGGGTTATATATGACTACTACTATAATTTTCTGTCCTTCAGTTGTTATGGTGTCTGATATGTAGTCACTGAAACCTTCACAGCCCTGAATGCCTATCTTTTCAAAATTCCAACCTTTTCTTATCGGCAAAGCCACACCACCTCCTCCTCTCCCTTCTCTCTCTTTCCTTACTACATAGTAGTCCTGTGGAAACACTGCATTTGTTATGGTTTTTGTTAGACTTGTTTCTGTGAGTGCTATTATGTCTGGGTTTTCTTCTCGTGCCCATTCTCCAAGTTCACTTGTTTTATTTGTAATCCCATCTATGTTAGTGTACGTCGCCTTGAAGCTCACGTTCTTGTGTTCATTCTCTTGTCCCCTTCTTGGTGAGCGTTCTGCTGGTGGGGAAAGCTGTTCCCTGGGTGTGAGGTTCTGTGAGGTGGTTAACAGGGTCTCTGTTACTGAAGCGACCATACGAGTCATAAATACTCATACTCCGCCCAAGTAAAACAGAAACAAGCAACACTTAGTGGGCCAGCCAGAGGCTTAGGGCCCGCGCAGAAATATCCCTGCAAAAAAAAAAACCAGGGTCTCAGAGGATTCTGGGGTAGGGGGTGGGGGATCAAGGGAAGGGGGGGGGACTGGTAGGGTATGGGGTAAGGAGATAGGGGGGACATGGAGGATAGGGGTGAAGGAGGAGGAGGGATAGGGAGGGTATGTGATGGAGGGACAGGGGGGGGGGAAGATGGGAAGGGGGGACATGGTGGAAATAGGGGAGGGGTGACAGGGTCGGAATGGGGTGGGGGGGGGGAGGGTTTGTGTGTGGTGACAGACGAGGGAAGGGGTGTGGCTAACGAGGTGAGGGGAGATGACGAGGGGACAGTGCCAGACTTCCGGAAACACACAACACGCCGCCACCTGGCACTGACGATGTGGGGGGGGGGGGAGGGGAGAGGTGCCTATTTGTTTCTGCCTCGTTTGAGATTCGAACCCGGGCCCTTGGGACTACGACTGCCCCAAGTGAGGGGGGGAGGGGGTGTTAGTGCTGCTTGACTTGTGGCCACTTGAGTGCTAAGATATACTGGAGGCTCCCCATGGGTACTGGAGGGTACTGGGGTCGCTGGGCCTGGTACCCCAGTGCCCGTAGGGTGGTACTTCCCCCTCTGAGACTCGTGTGGGTGGGGGGAGGGGAAAGTAGACAGCGAAGGAGATCACTTAAAGATCACTTAACACCCTTAATATCCACTTAATCTATATCTGGTGCCGCCACTAGCGTCTTGGTGACCGTTCTTCAGGACCTGTGGGTCGTTAACTACCGTACGTGGTTCAGTAGTTACTGTGGCTCAGCCTCCTCTAGTGGTGTGTGGTGACCACGCCATACGTCTCAAGATGAAGGAGGTTGTAGTGTCCGGTAATGGTTGTACTTACAGTCAGTACTTGGGGGACAGTACCAATATCTTATGATGGGCTGATGGTACACCACTTGTTGTACTATTGGTACTTTCTGGTGGTCCATCACTACACACATTGGTACTTTCTGGTGGTCCATCACTACACACATTGGTACTTTCTGGTGGTCCATCACTACACACATTGGTACTTTCTGGTGGTCCATCACTACACACATTGGTACTTTCTGGTGGTCCATCACTACACACATTGGTACTTTCTGGTGGTCCATCACTACACACATTGGTACTTTCTGGTGGTCCATCACTACACACATTGGTACTTTCTGGTGGTCCATCACTACACACATTGGTACTTTCTGGTGGTCCATCACTATGGGGGGTTCAGTTCCTGAACCGATTATGTGCCTCTGTAACCCTTTCCACCACCACCCACAGGGATGAGTATGGGGTGTATAATAAAGGCATTGAAATGAATTGATTCAGGAAAGATATTCAAGTTTCGTAAGCGGGCGCGTAAGTGCTGGTCGAACCCAGGTCAGGAGAGGGAGCGTGAAACTAAGTCAGTAGTGGGGGAAAGCGTGGGGCCGGGAATCAGTTTAGCATATTATGCGCTGAGGCGCGAGAGACTGATCCCATCTCAGGTTCAGGGGCGCCTCGCCAGCCTCCCTGACACTAATTCATTTAGGGAGTTGCTGGAAGAGGGAGGTGATGCTTCAGGCTTCTTGTGTGAGGCGCTTCGTCACGCTTCCCTCTTGCGTCAGTGCTTCGTCACGCTTCCCTCTTGCGTCAGTGCTTCGTCACGCTTCCCTCTTGCGTCAGTGCTTCGTCACGCCTGTCCCTCTTGCGTCAGTGCTTCGTCACGCTTCCCCCTTGCGCGTCAGTGCTTCGTCACGCCTGCCCCTTGCGTCACCCTCTGCCCTTCATATATATATATATATATATATATATATATATATATATATATATATATATATATATATATATATATATTGTTGAATATGACCGAAAGGGTTAGGTTAATGATTCTAACACGAATCTTCTCAATATTTCTTATGTTTTCTTCACTGTCGGGGGTAATTGAAAAATTAACTTTCCAAAGTTCATTTTCTCATTTTTTATGTACGGCCTGACGCCTAAAAGCGTTTCGCAAGGACTTCTCACATTTCAAAGGCAGGTTTACACACACATATCATTTCCATCTTATATTCGTTTTGGGTGAGGTGACACAATGGGTATATTGCATATGAGAACATAGGAATGAAAGTAACTACAGAAAGCCTATTGGCCCATATTTTCTGTTGTTGCTTCTATGTTGTTCGGGGTCTTGAAGTGGGTAGAATAGAGTTATGTGTTAATTGGCTGTTGATTGCTGGTGTTGACTTTTGATGTGTAGTGCCCTCGCTGATGTCGAGTTTCCGGCTATCTTGAGGTTATCTTGAGATGATTTCGGGGCTTTAGTGTTCCCCGCGGCCCGGTCCTTGACCAGGCCTCCACCCCCTGGAAGCAGCCCGTGACAGCTGACTACACCCCAGTACCTATTTTACTGCTAGGTAAAATAGGTACCTGGGTACACGCTAGGGCATAGGTGAAAGAAAGTCTGCCCATTGTTNCCCTGCCTCATACGTGTCTAGGTAGAGCCCTGCCTCATACGTGTCCAGGTAGACCCCTGCCTCATACTTGTCCAGGTAGAGCCCTGCCTCATACGTGTCCAGGTAGAGCCCTGCCTCATACTTGTCCAGGTAGAGCCCTGCCTCATACTTGCCCAGGTTAGAGCCCTGCCTCATACTTGTCCAGGTAGAGCCCTGCCTCATACTTGTCCAGGTAGAGCCCTGCCTCATACTTGTCCAGGTAGAGTCCTGCCTCATACTTGTCCAGGTAGAGCCCTGCCTCATACTTGTCCAGGTAGAGCCCTCCCTCATACTTGCCCAGGTAGAGCCCTGCCTCATACTTGTCCATGTACAGCCCTGCCTCATACTTGTCCAGGTACAGTCCTGCCTCATACTTGTCCAGGTAGAGTCCTGCCTCATACTTGTCCAGGTAGAGCCCTGCCTCATACTTGTCCAGGTACAGCCTTGCCTCATACTTGTTCAGGTACAGTCCTGCCTCATACTTGTCCAGGTAGAGCCCTGCCTCATACTTGTCCAGGTAGAGCCCTGCCTCATACTTGTCCAGGTACAGTCCTGCCTCATACTTGTCCAGGTAGAGCCCTGCCTCATACTTGTCCAGGTAGAGCCCTGCCTCATACTTGTCCAGGTAGAGCCCTGCCTCATACTTGTCCAGGTACAGTCCTGCCTCATACTTGTCCAAGTAGAGCCCTGCCTCATACTTGTCCAGGTAGAGCCCTGCCTCATACTTGTCCAGGTACAGTCCTGCCTCATACTTGTCCAGGTAGAGCCCTGCCTCATACTTGTCCAGGTAGAGCCCTGCCTCATACTTGTCCAGGTACAGCCCTGCCTCATACTTGTCCAGGTACAGTCCTGCCTCATACTTGTCCAGGTAGAGTCCTGCCTCATACTTGTCCAGGTAGAGCCCTGCCTCATACTTGTCCAGGTACAGCCCTGCCTCATGCTTGTCCAGGTACAGCCCTGCCTCATACTTGTCCAGGTACAGCCCTGCCTCATACTTGTCCAGGTACAGCCCTGCCTCATACATGTCTAGGTAGAGCCCTGCCTCATACTTGTCCAGGTAGAGCCCTGCCTCATACTTGTCCAGGTACAGTCCTGCCTCATACTTGTCCAGGTAGAGCCCTGCCTCATACTTGTCCAGGTAGAGCCCTGCCTCATACTTGTCCAGGTACAGTCCTGCCTCATACTTGTCCAGGTAGAGTCCTGCCTCATACTTGTCCAGGTATAGCCCTGCCTCATACTTGTCCAGGTACAGTCCTGCCTCATACTTGTCCAGGTAGAGCCCTGCCTCATACTTGTCCAGGTACAGCCCTGCCTCATACTTGTCCAGGTACAGCCCTGCCTCATACTTGTCCAGGTACAGCCCTGCCTCATACTTGTCCAGGTACAGCCCTGCCTCATACGTGTCCAGGTAGAGCCCTGCCTCATACTTGTCCAGGTAGAGCCCTGCCTCATACTTGTCCAGGTACAGTCCTGCCTCATACTTGTCCAGGTAGAGCCCTGCCTCATACTTGTCCAGGTAGAGCCCTGCCTCATACTTGTCCAGGTACAGTCCTGCCTCATACTTGTCCAGGTAGAGCCCTGCCTCATACTTGTCCAGGTACAGTCCTGCCTCATACTTGTCCAGGTAGAGCCCTGCCTCATACGTGTCCAGGTAGAGCCCTGCCTCATACGTGTCCAGGTAGAGCCCTGCCTCATACTTGTCCAGGTAGAGTCCTGCCTCATACGTGTCCAGGTAGAGCCCTGCCTCATACTTGTCCAGGTAGAGCCCTGCCTCATACGTGTCCAGGTAGAGTCCTGCCTCATACGTGTCCAGGTAGAGCCCTGCCTCATACTTGTCCAGGTAGAGTCCTGCCTCATACGTGTCCAGGTAGAGCCCTGCCAGCGCACCTTACCTGGGGACAAAGACAGGTGAGGCAGGTTAATGA
Source organism: Procambarus virginalis (assembly GCA_020271785.1). Lineage (NCBI taxonomy): Eukaryota > Metazoa > Arthropoda > Malacostraca > Decapoda > Cambaridae > Procambarus > Procambarus virginalis. The sequence goes on from WNGS01157677.1 coordinate 68,355, forward strand.
CAAGTTCGGCGTAAAACTCCCACATTAACAATTACATAAACAATAATAATATTAACAAGAATAATGAGAATAATAATAAGCTGTGGAATTGGTTCACTATATCTTCTGCCAATATGATATGTTGGTGAACAAGATATGTTGATGGACAAGATATGTTGGTGGACAAGATATGTTGATGGACAAGATATGTTGGTGGACAAGATATGTTGATGGACAAGATATGTTGGTAGACAAGATATGTTGATGGACAAGATATGTTGGTGAACAAGATATGTTGATGGACAAGATATGTTGGTGAACAAGATATGTTGATGGACAAGATATGTTAATGAACAAGATATTCTGATGAACAAGATATGTTAATGAACAAGATATACTGATGAACAAGGTATGTTAATGAACAAGATATTCTGATGAACAAGATATGTTAATGAACAAGATATTCTGATGAACAAGGTATACTGATGAACAAGATATATTGATGAACAAGATATATTCATGAACAAGATATACTGATGAACAAGGTATATTGATGAACAAGGTATACTGATGAACAAGATATAGTGATGAACAAGATATAGTGATGAACAAGATATAGTGATGAACAAGATATATTGATGAACAAGATATGTTGATGAACAAGATATAGTGATGAACAAGATATCCTGATGAACAAGATATATTGATGAACAAGATATACTGATGAACAAGATATACTGATGAACAAAATATACTGATGAACAAGATATACTGATGAACAAGATATACTGATGAACAAGATATACTGATGAACAAGATATGTTGATGAACAAGATATACTGATGAACAAGATATACTGATGAACAAGATATACTGATGAACAAGATATACTGATGAACAAGATATACTGATGAACAAGATATAGTGATGAACAAGATATACTGATGAACAAGATATGTTGATGAACAAGATATACTGATGAACAAGATATGTTGATGAACAAGATATACTGATGAACAAAATATACTGATGAACAAAATATACTGATGAACAAAATATACTGATGAACAAGATATACTGATGAACAAGATATACTGATGAACAAGATATACTGATGAACAAGATATACTGATGAACAAGATATACTGATGAACAAGGTATACTGATGAACAAGATATACTGATGAACAAGATATACTGATGAACAAGATATACTGATGAACAAGATATACTGATGAACAAGATATACTGATGAACAAGGTATACTGATGAACAAGATATACTGATGAACAAGATATACTGATGAACAAGATATACTGATGAACAAGATATGTTGATGAACAAGATATACTGATGAACAAGATATACTGATGAACAAGATATACTGATGAACAAGATACAAGGATGCTGAGGACTCGTCACTTGTCAGAGAGATGTGCTGAGATACAAGGATGCTGAGACGCTATATTCTCCTCAGCATCCAGCATGAGACGTCGTCCCGTCTGGCGTCCATCGAACTGTGGACTTGAATGAGACAGACGGACTTTTCCGTCTGTGTTTCTACTGGTGTCGAGCTGTCTCATGTTGGACAGGGGACGGAGGACTCCTAACACTTCCTGTCTCGTGGAGACAGGTGGGTAATTATGTAATGCAAGGACTAGGTCATGATCACTATAATGAATGGAAAGGATACGAGTATGGGACAGGAACTGGGACAGGAACTGGGACAGGAATAAATGGTTGACGAATGTCAGAGACGAACTTTGGCTGTTCCATAGTTACAGGATGGTTCGTTAGTTACAGGATGGTTCGTTAGTTACAGGATGGTTCGTTAGTTACAGGATGGTTCCATAGTTACAGGATGGTTCCATAGTTACAGGATGGTTCGTTAGTTACAGGATGGTTCCATAGTTACGGGATGGTTCCATAGTTACGGGATGGTTCCATAGTTACGGGATGGTTCCATAGTTACAGGATGGTTCGTTAGTTACAGGATGGTTCCATAGTTACAGGATGGTTCCATAGTTACGGGATGGTTCCATAGTTACGGGATGGTTCCATAGTTACGGGATGGTTCCATAGTTACGGGATGGTTCCATAGTTACAGGATGGTTCCATAGTTACGGGATGGTTCCATAGTTACGGGATGGTTCCATAGTTACGGGATGGTTCCATAGTTACGGGATGGTTCCATAGCTACGGGATGGTTCCATAGTTACAGGATGGTTCGTTAGTTACAGGATGGTTCCATAGTTACGGGATGGTTCCATAGTTACAGGATGGTTCCATAGTTACAGGATGGTTCGTTAGTTACAGGATGGTTTCATAGTTACAGGATGGTTCCATAGTTACGGGATGGTTCCATAGTTACGGGATGGTTCCATAGTTACAGGATGGTTCCATAGTTACGGGATGGTTCCATAGTTACGGGATGGTTCCATAGTTACAGGATGGTTCGTTAGTTACAGGATGGTTCCATAGTTACAGGATGGTTCCATAGTTACGGGATGGTTCCATAGTTACGGGATGGTTCCATAGTTACAGGATGGTTCCATAGTTACGGGATGGTTCCATAGTTACGGGATGGTTCCATAGTTACGGGATGGTTCCATAGTTACGGGATGGTTCCATAGTTACGGGATGGTTCCATAGTTACAGGATGGTTCCATAGTTACAGAATGGTTCCATAGTTACAGGATGGTTCCATAGTTACAGAATGGTTCCATAGTTACAGGATGGTTCCATAGTTACAGGATGGTTCCATAGTTACAGAATGGTTCCATAGTTACAGAATGGTTCCATAGTTACAGAATGGTTCCATAGTTACAGAATGGTTCCATAGTTACAGGATGGTTCCTCCTGTTAACCCCTATTCACTTTACAGAGTCCGAAAAAAATTGAAGCTATAAAACAAACTTATACATTCCTAGGTCTAGAATAGTACATATATGTACTATAATAGGCCTTAGATATCGTGAATTAGGCCTAGGAAGGCTAGGCTAGTTTAGGTTATATTTGCAACAATTCAGTAGTACCGATTTCTACTTTCTAATACCTTTCTAATACTTTCTACTTTCTGGTCCTTTCCAAGTACTACCAAAACAGGAGGCTAAGTACTACCAAATCTCCCTGGCACACGACCCGACAGTCACTTTACAACCAGGTTCCCCAAGTACTTCTGCGTGAACTTGGTGAAATATATCGGGAACTTGGTGAAATATATCGGGAAGTTGTAGAGGACTTTTCCACGTGCTGGAGGTGAGCCAGGTGCGGGTAGCGGGCAGGTTCCGCGTGCTCTCTACAGTGTTTCGAACACAAGAAGATGAGGTGTCAGGCGAGAGAATCAAACAATTGTACAGGGTGTAAGTGGTCCCGTAGCCAGAATAAGCGCACGAGATAGCAGGGAGTGAGATAGCGAGGGGTGAGATAGCGGGGGTGAGATAACAGTGAGATAGCGACGAGTCAGATAACGGGGAGTGAGATAGCGAGAAATCAGATAACGGGGAGTGAGGTAACAGTGAGATAGCAGGGAGTGAGATAGCCAGGGATGAACATCATCAAAATGACGTTAAAGTGACATTCAATTTACGAGACTGAGCGTCCGCTCCCCCCGGGGGGCGTCCCTCAGGTACAGCGTCCCTCAGGTACAGCGTCCCTCAGGTACAGCGTCCCTCTGGTACAGCGTCCCTCTGGTACAGCGTCCTCAGGTACAGCGTCCCTCAGGTACAGCGTCCCTCTGGTACAGCGTCCCTCTGGTACAGCGTCCCTCAGGTACAGCGTCCCTCTGGTACAGCGTCCCTCAGGTACAGCGTCCCTCAGGTACAGCGTCCCTCAGGTACAGCGTCCCTCAGGTACAGCGTCCCTCAGGTACAGCGTCCCTCAGGTACAGCGTCCCTCTGGTACAGCGTCCCTCAGGTACAGCGTCCCTCAGGTACAGCGTCCCTCAGGTACAGCGTCCCTCAGGTACAGCGTCCCTCTGGTACAGCGTCCCTCAGTACAGCGTCCCTCTGGTACAGCGTCCCTCAGGTACAGCGTCCCTCTGGTACAGCGTCCCTCAGGTACAGCGTCCCTCAGGTACAGCGTCCCTCTGGTACAGCGTCCCTCGGGTACAGCGTCCCTCTGGTACAGCGTCCCTCGGGTACAGCGTCCCTCAGGTACAGCGTCCCTCTGGTACAGCGTCCCTCAGGTACAGCGTCCCTCTGGTACAGCGTCCCTCAGGTACAGCGTCCCTCTGGTACAGCGTCCCTCTGGTACAGCGTCCCTCAGGTACAGCGTCCCTCTGGTACAGCGTCCCTCTGGTACAGCGTCCCTCAGGTACAGCGTCCCTCAGGTACAGCGTCCCTCAGGTACAGCGTCCCTCTGGTACAGCGTCCCTCAGGTACAGCGTCCCTCTGGTACAGCGTCCCTCTGGTACAGCGTCCCTCAGGTACAGCGTCCCTCTGGTACAGCGTCCCTCAGGTACAGCGTCCCTCAGGTACAGCGTCCCTCAGGTACAGCGTCCCTCAGGTACAGCGTCCCTCTGGTACAGCGTCCCTCAGGTACAGCGTCCCTCTGGTACAGCGTCCCTCAGGTACAGCGTCCCTCTGGTACAGCGTCCCTCTGGTACAGCGTCCCTCTGGTACAGCGTCCCTCAGGTACAGCGTCCCTCAGGTATAGCGTCCCTCAGGTACAGCGTCCCTCTGGTACAGCGTCCCTCAGGTACAGCGTCCCTCAGGTACAGCGTCCCTCTGGTACAGCGTCCCTCTGGTACAGCGTCCCTCGGTACAGCGTCCCTCAGGTACAGCGTCCCTCTGGGTACAGCGTCCCTCAGGTACAGCGTCCCTCTGGTACAGCGTCCCTTGGTACAGCGTCCCTCTGGTACAGCGTCCTCAGGTACAGCGTCCCTCTGGTACAGCGTCCCTCAGGTACAGCGTCCCTCTGGTACAGCGTCCCTCAGGTACAGCG